>OVAP01000559.1:0-33619 GCA_900406295.1 Aurinia saxatilis
CCATTGATGTCCCCTAAGTCTAGCATTTTTATCCCCATTGAATTTAAACAATTAGTAATTTAGTAAAACCGATCAAAAACCCATTATATTCGGTTTAGCTTAATAAGTTAATTCAGTAAGACATAGTGTAGCAGCTGGAATTTGTGGAATCGATCCTTAACTACTGCATCGACATTGTAGTTGTCAAGGTCTTAATTAGTCAAAAACACAACTTATTAGTAGAGAATGAAGAAGAAGAGACGATGTTAGAAGACCCCCCAGAGAAGAGGAAGGAAAGGTGAACAAGGGAGGGGAGGAAGAAGATGAAGGTTAAGAAAACAAAGAAGAAGAAGGAAAAGAAGACAACCCCAATGAAGACTCGGAGGTATGAAACACTTGGAACTCGTATAGTATAATTGAAATGGTGTTTGTATGGATGTTTGTATAACTTGATTTTGATTTTAGGCAACCGTCTACCGAACCAATGCAACTAATGGGGGTTTAGTTTTCACCCAAAATAGGTCCTGCAAGCGCACAGGTCTCGCAGTAGTACTTAGGGATCGTATCCACAGGGAGCAGAGTGTACGCATTAGCACATCCAAGTTCACTAGACCTAAGCGGAAAATATGAAATGGTTTTGGTGGTGATCGATCGACAGTGTGAATTGATCGATCGATTGGTGCGTCTTTCAGTCGATTGTAGACAATGTGTTCGATCGATTGATGCCTGCAAATGCTAAAAGAAAATAAAAACGTAAGAAAGTTCAGATAATAAAGGCGTTAGGAAATCAGTTTATCTATCAGAGGGTCACGGTTTGAATTATTCAGGGTAGTGTCTTGTGTAAATATCCTAGTTAAAGCTATATAGTTGAAATCACTATTAACTGACTATCCTTATGGTCAGGCCTTAGCCAGTCTAGTTCGGTTGATATCCGAGTTAACTTTAACATATATCTTTTCTGAAAGAGAACCTATGGGCTGATCAACCAATCAATCTAGGCATTAAGTTCAGGAAATTAAATTCTACTAAACTATAAAATAGTAAACCTTTTACTATCAAGTTCTGGAGCTCTTACTCTAAGTAGTGTATTAGTAGCAGGTTTATCCTATGATTGAATTAAGATCTGATATGAAAGTAAGCTTATTAACTAGTCATTACACAGTCTTATTACCTATCTATCAACCATGATTCCTCCTAGCAAAACCGTATTCCTATCTAAAAAACTACTCAATCATGCTAAAGACAAACATAATGACAATAAAATTGCTATTATATAAATCAAGATGGTTCATAATAGCTTCTCTGGAGTGCCGAGATTACAAACTTCGTCCTTGAAAGCAATGATCAAAGCAGAATAAAAAAAGAGAACAATGAAAAGAAACTATAAACTTTTTAGTCTGGATGCCTGGAAACTTTGTAAAGTGTTGTGTTCTCTCTCTGGCTTCAGTCGTCTGTATATATAGGGGAGAGGGACGAGCAGTTGGCCGAGATAAATCAGGAAGAGAATTTCGATATGGATCCAAATATTTGTGTCTATCCTTCTCCGGTCGATCGATCAATATTATTAAAATCGATCGACCAGTATCTGAAACGCGTCTTCTGAAGATTCAATATCTTTTGTGATTATCTCCAACATATTATGATATCTCCTCGAATGCAACGGCCCTTATCTGAATTTGTTCTCGAAGCTTCCTTGGATTATTGGGCTTTGATCGATCTGTGGGCCTCTCCTCCGGTCGATTGGGCCTTCATCTCATACGGGCTTCTGATACATCTTCAATTATTTGGGTTTAACTTATTACTCATGAGGGCAAACGACTTGATTCCAAACCCATGTGACAGCTGACTCACGTGGCTTGATTGTCTTAACTCCTCACTTCAATCCAAAACAAGCATCTCCTTCATTTGGGCATGAACTTCTAATGTTGATTTGTTGGACTTGATAGAAAATGCCCATTTGTGACCTAAAATGCATTATTTCCACAAAAACACTTTGCAAACAGAGGAATGTGAAATTCAGGGGTTTATGTTTCAAATCTAATAGTTTCTTCATGAAAAGCACCAAAAATCTATATCTAAAAGCGGTAAAATATCAGCCCTATCAAATCCCCCAGAATTAGTGTGTAGGTAAAAACACACAATCATTATTTGTTCGAGATTCTTGATGAAGAACTCGAAGCAAAAAGCTAGGCACAAACACAAAGATTCTAGCAAATGATTGCTTTGTATTGATATGAGTAAAAAGTCTTTCTTTTAGGGTTCTTAAGCCAGAAAGAGATGATCATAAAAGTTTAACCTAAGGAAGTATATATATACAAGATTATGCCAACTTAGAGATAAGTTAAACTTCTAGATCTTCTCGTATCTTCCTGATCCTCCTTGCCTTTTCGCTTCAGGTTGGCTTATTTATATGGGCTTGGGGCTTCTCGATTTTTTACAGGCATTGGGCTCCTTGGCCCATCATTATATGTTGACGAACTCGGCCTTGGGGATAGACATGAATGGGTCGAGGAAATGATTTAACTATTTCCTCAGCATGATGTATATGGTACAAATTGTGTCGAGGACATGATATTGATGATGTCCTCGGCTAGATGTTTGTTGAACTATGCTAAGGTCATGATTCAGTTAATGTCCTCGGCATGTTCAGAAGTGAAGGTTATGCCGAGGAAGTGACTTAGACAGACTTCCTCGGCATTCCTTTAGTAGATAAGCTATTCCGAGCTCACAATTTGGCTAGCTTCCCTCGACACGTTTAGAGACATGGATTATGCCGAGGAAGTGCCTGAGGTGGACTTTCCTCGGCATTTCTCAAATAAATGTGTCAGACGAGGTCATGCTTACGGAAATGACCTCAGCCCTGATGTCTAGTACTTAGTCATATCTCTCGACTGCTGTCCATGTAGGATGTTCCACAAATCCTTTCCGGTCGGCTCGGTTCCCGCCAGTATGACATACTGCGCTAGGAACTTGCTCTGAAGGGTATCAAAGTTTTCTACCGAGTACGGATCGAGCTTGATGAACCACCGGAGTGCCGCTTCTTTTAAATGTTTGGTGAAGAGAAGGCGAAGGCCGGCATCTCTCTGCCTCGATGGGAATTTCGCTCGGTTCATGGCGACATGGAACGCAGCGAGGTGAGCTTTAGGATCGGTGAACCCTTTGAAGACCGGGATCTTCATCTTTCCTGACTCGAGGATGTTTACCGCCGTGATTGTTGGAGTAAAGGGCGTTCGCCTCGCCTCTTCTAGCATCCGATCGATCGCTGGGGCCGAGGAGGTTGCTCGGTGAACCTGGTTTTGGACATCTTTAAAACAATTTTTGGTTCAAGCGAGCCTGGCTCTCACCTCTTCGAGCTCGGCACGAAGGTCGCGGTGTTCGACTGCTTCGTCAGGATCTTCGTCGTTATCGGATACTTCCACTCTGTTGACTTCGTCTTCGGGATCGGGGGCTCGTTCTCCATTTGGACCAGGGGTGAATCTGTCCTCGGCTCCGTTGTTAACCTCGTTGTCCGTGTTCAGGTTTGGGTCGCGGGCAGCAACTGCCTTGAGAGGCGTAGAAGCTCCTCGTCTTGGTGGAGGAGGAGGAGGAAGACGAGTGGCATCTGAGATCCTGAAAGTATTGGAAGGCATCTGGAATCCTTCTCCATAAAAATTGAGCGCGCTCCGAGCGTTGGTTGGGACTCGTCTCGGAGGTTTCCTTGTAGCAGCCAGCTGGGTGGAGATTGTACTCAACTGGTTAAGGATCCGAGGTTATTTGTTTCCTACTACGCGGCTCTCTGAGCAAGGTCGGCGATTGTAGCCGCGACAGTAATAAGTTGGTTTTTTTACTCTAATTAAGACCTTGACAACTACAATGTCGATGCAATAGTTAAGGATCGATTCCACAAGTTCCAGCTACTACACTATGTCTTACTAAACTATCTTATTAAGCTAAATCGAATGCAAATGGGTTTTTAATTGGTTACACTAAATTGCTACTTGTCTAAATTCAATGGGGATAAAAACGCTAGACTTAGGGGACACCAATGGCAGACAATTAGACTTAACAGGATGACTATTCAGGTTCTAAACAACACAAACTCCAACTTAAACAGAATTCTAAATTGGTTCACTTTCGTGATACCAATTACTTCTCTTAGCAAAGTAAACACCTAAACTCTCATTTGGGTTTAACTAAGCTAGATAGCATTTCTAGCAGGTCTAATATGTTCACAAAATGCCTTAGCATCAACTTTCGTTGGCTAAGGACATTTTGCTCTCCTAAATGGGCTGTCAAGAAACCTATTAAACTTTCGTTTAATAGGGGTTCTTATGATCATAAACTAGGAGATCAAACTAGTCAAAGCCTTAAGGCACCACAAGGAGGAAGCTATTCTAATGACTAACCTATTTTCATCCAGCCAATAACCTATCTAACCATGGTTCCCCTAAATCTAACAACCTAACTACTCACACATCATTCTAAAGGCAATAAGACAATGTAAATAGAGAGACATGAAATCAAAACTTGATAACTTAATAATACTCAATATGGAAACGAAATTCAAGAGATACAGGGGTTTAAGAACACTTCTCAGCAGTATCGAGGATGAGAATGAAGAGAAGATGCAAGCCCCTTCAATGAATCCTCAAGAACAATGAATCAAATGATGAAAAATAATGAAACAAAAGTGTTTTGCTCAAAGAAAATGAAAGAAGAACGTGTCCTCTAGGGTTTATGGGGCTCAGACCCTTTAAATAGGGGAGCAAAAACGTGTGCAAATCTTGCCAAATATGGTAAAGGTTGATCTGATTTGAGTTTCCAAAAGTGATTATCGCGGGACGGATCGATCGATCCATGCATGGATCGATCGGTCCTTGGCTTGCTGATCGATCCATGCCTGACTCGTTGGTGTGGTGTGATCATGGATCGATCGATCCATGTACTAATCGATCGATTCTTGCCCTCAGGGTCGATTCATGCATGATCCGTAGGTGTGGTGATGTCATGGATCGATCGATCTCGTGTAGATCGCTCGATCCAAGTAAGGATCGATCGAGGTGGATCGATCGATCCGAGCTTCTTTCTTCATGAATTCTTCACCTTTCGTCGCATAACTCCATCTTGAAGCTCAAATTTATACTCCACGTGTTTTGCTCCTGATGAGACTCTAAAAATCGCACTAAAAGACTCGAGAAACAGTTTAAAACCGGGGTTAGAACGAGTTAAAAACGCAATATATCAGACAGCTTCTGAGTTCATCTCGGTACGGATTACTCCTTGGTCATCAGTTATAGTTCATGATGGTGAATGGTTGAGCCGTCTCGGGCTGCTGCTGACCTCCGGAGGTTTGTTGCTCGTCTGACATCGTCTTCGCTAGCGGTTTGGTTTGTGAGAAAGTGTTCGGGTCCCCACAGTCGGCGCCAAATTGTATGGGTAAAACACACATAATCGCTATTTGTTCGAAATTCTTGATGAGGAACTCGAAGCAAAGAGTTAAGAACAAACACAAAGATTCTAGCAAAGGATTTCTTTGTATTGATATGAGTAAAAAGTCTTTCATAGCGTAAGCTTTTAGGGTTCTTAAGCCAGAAAGAGATGATCATACAAGTTTAACCTAACGAAGTATATATATACAAGATTATGCCGACTTAGAGATAAGTTAAACTCCTAGATTTTCTCGTATCTTCCTGCTCCTCCTTGCGTTTTCCCTTCCTGATCCTCCTTGATATGGGTAAGAAGAGAGTGAAGTAAAATAATGTGAAAATAAGTGAAAGAAAATAAAATACGACAATAAAGTGAAATAAAATATAAAAAAATCTACCTAGTGGGTTGCCTCCCACTCAGCTCTTGTTTTGAGTCATTAGATTGACTTATGGCCAGATGATGTTAGTCATGAGAATCGAATTGTTGAGCAAACCTCCCTTTGGTCCTCCTCCTGATAAGTCATGGAACAAACCGTGTAATAAGAGACACTATTTTCCATGGTAAAGAGGAAAAATTGTAATCAAGGGTATGTACTACAATCGTAGTGAATAATACAATTGTAGGATCAAATGCATTTGATGGAAAGATAATGTCAACTTAATGCTCAAATGAGTCTATGAAAAAGTAGTTAATTTCATCTCTATCAACCACATAATGCACAATAGTTTCCTCTCTAGAATTCATCTCAACCAAAGGGTTATCTATCTCATTTAAGATCCTATCGATATCACTTTCATCCCCTATGTAAGATTTTTCAAGAAGAGAACTAAATTCCAGAGTTATTGAAAGTTGACGAAGACGGTTATTGTCTATTTCAAAGACCAATAGTGATATGTTGCATTTTAGGACTGATTTCATGGTTGTGGGGGTCAAATATCCCCCACTGGTCAAACTGAAAAGTCAACGGTCACCTCGAGACTTGACCGAGTCCTTAGGGCGTCTTCGCGCGCGAAGTCACGAAAAACTCGGGCATCACTTCGCGGTCCTAAACAAGTATAAGGGCGAGGTCATTGATTAAACGACCTCGCCGTTACGACATGATCGAAATGGCGAAGTGCTCATGACGGAGTGAAGGCGAGGGTGTTCTTTAGGCGTAAAGGCGAAGACGTCGATTGGGCTTAAAGGCGAAGACACTAAGAAATTATTTGAGCCCATGCAATGGTAAGGCCGAGGCCCGCTCACAAGATAAAGGCGAGGCCGNTTTAGGCGTAAAGGCGAAGACGTCGATTGGGCTTAAAGGCGAAGACACTAGAAAATTATTCGGGCCCATGCAATGGTAGGGCCGAGGCCCGCTCACAAGATAAAGTTGAGGCCGACATTGGGAAAGTGGAAGGGCAAAGATAAACACGAGAAGATTTAGGAAGATTTAACCTAGGAATAAGTCGGCATAGTCATGTATAAATACTTTGTTGGGTTAAACTTTGTGGATCATCTCTTTCTAGCCAAGCAAACCCTAGCAGCTTACGCTAAGAAAGACTTTTTCACTTTCAATCAATACAAAGCCTCCTTTGCTAGTCCTTTCCGTTTGTGTCCGCTCTTTGTGTCGAGTCCTTCGTTAAAGAACCTCGAACAAATAGTGATTGTGTGATTTTACCCACACATTTATTAACCGACGGCATGGCATGGCGAGGAGGCAGAGACCGAAGAAGGAGGAGGTGTAAATGTGAAGGGTTTTGCCCAGTCACCCATGGATGGCATGAAGGGAGTCACATGATTGCCTTTCCCAGGGGTCTTTAGCAATTGCAAGGTCACATGCAGGTTCAAAACATCAATTGAGACCCTCGATTAGGGATTAATACCGCCAGAGACCATCAATTTAGGATCAACGCCATCGTATAGAGAAGCTTCCATCAAAGGAGGGGTCACTGGAGAGGCTTCCCCAGAAGGTGCAGTAATCGCCGGAGGAGCTATTCCGTTGATTGTAGCCGGAGTTTCAGATGGAGGAGGAGCAAGGCTGTTGAGTGATGAAAGGGTATCGCCGTCGGCAGTATAAGTCACATCAGGAGGTGATTGAGACATGAGGTTGAAGCTTGATGAACAGTTAATCGGATTACACTTGAGGGAGCTGGAGTAGACGACGGAGCCTAGTGAATCAGGTCGCAAAGAAGAAGAACGCGGTTGACCTAACTTTCGCCTTCTGTGTCGCTGTTTTGGGAACGTGTGTGATTCACGCAAAAAAAAAAAAATGTCAACAACTGTTTTGCACTTTATAATTTTATGGTTGGATGGTTTATGATGCCAACATATAACTAATAGATATATTATTTATGGGTATGTGTACATAAAATTCATTCCATAAAATAGATAGGTCAATTCCACCCATTAAATTTTTAAAATCATGATTGGGTCGGATTACCCATTTTGACATCCTATACAAGGCATGTGCGGTTACAATCCTTTTGCAACAAAGACTTCTATAGGAATTTTTAAGCCCATTAACTCCCATTAGTATGATATTGTCCGCTTTGGGCCACATCCCTCACGGTGTTTCTTATTGGGCTCCTTCCCAAAAGGCCTCATACTAATGGGAGTTACTCTTGACTTATATATTAGACGCTCTTTGTCTAAACTTCCAATGTGGGATTTGGATTGCTATCCCAACAATCCTCCTCTCAAACTAAGGACCACAATAACCCTGGAGCCTCCCTTCCAGCGAAACATCTTGACACCCCTCCTTGTACCGCCATAATCATCAACGGAACCCGCCGCCTAACCGTCTGCTTTGTTAGGTAGACTTTCGACACAAGCCATCAGCATCCCAAGAATCACGAGATCACATTGAGAATTCCTCCCACTCCAAAGCTCCAGTCAAAACCCCCATCTCCGGGTCACTTTTTGAACCATGGGCTCTGATACCAATCTCGGAGTCCACCTTTTGAACTATGGGCTCTGATACCAATTATAGGAATTTATAAGCCCATTAACTCCTATTAGTATGATATTGTCCGCTTTGAGCCACACCCCTCACGGTTTTCCTTATTATGCTCCTTTCTAAAATGTCTCATACTAATGGAAGTTACTCTTGACTTTTAATTAGACTTGTCTAAACTTCTAATGTGGGATTTGGAGTGCTATCCCAACAACTTCAAAAATAAAACTGTAAATTGATTTGGTCAAATATAGATAACAAACATGACAATGATGGCATACAATACACAAAATACTAAACCCCGTAACTTATCAAACCATTTGAAACACTCAATGGTCGGGTTCCATTGATCTAACCCTATTCTAAGAAATGGAAAAACACACACACAAATGAATACATATATATATATACAGAATTTTCCTGAGTTGCAAGAAAATTCTGAATCTACTACCGCGGGCGAGGTTTAGTACATGCCTTCCCTCGGCCTCGGTTTCTGGCAGTTGTGTGTCTCCAGACTTCGCGGAGCTTGAAAGCTGCCTTAACCTTACACCACCTGGCTCTAGGAGATCCCACAATGTTTGCAATACGAACATCGTACATTCCATCTTCTTCCGTGCCAGACACACTAACAAGCATACTCTCCAACATTTCCTGACTCCAATGCGCCGTACCAGGTGACCAGTTCGAGTGCGCATCATAGTGGTGATGATGACAAAGAGTGTTTTCTTCCTCCTCGTTCTTGTTCCAATCTCTTTTCGCTACAGTCTGTGATTCGTCGTGTAACGGGTCACGCTCATTTACCCTGAAACTGTTTCTGAAACTCGACAAAATTTTGCTGTCGATAAACGCTCCAGCTGGCAAGTTATCGAAACTCATGAGCATTTCGGGTTGGACCGCCGGGGGAGCTGCAGTAGCTGTGAAGTAACGAGGCATCGAAGAGTCTAATGAGCCCGAAATTCCTAAGTATCCAAATTGTGGAATAACTTAAGTTTTCAGGAATTTCTAATGGATAATAAATGGATAGACCAGTGCCATTTTACATCACTTAATATTCAATGTGAGATGATATCAGTAATGGGGGTAAATCTATTACCTTGGAAGTCGATGTGCTGCAATCCAGGACAGGGTATGCCAAAGCCTTGATCTTGCGGGAAATGTAAGGACCTTTGTGGATGATCCTCAAAGGTCCTACCGTTGAGTGGCACAAAGCGGTGTCGGTTTTGGTAAGCTTCAAGCTTTAATTGATGCGCAATACAGTTGGTTAGGTGATCGGCGTTTTGAAAGGGCCCGCCCTTAAAGGACACTTTGATGAGTTCATAAACAGAGTTGAACAAAAGAGAGACGTCATTAGCGGTTGAGTTGTAGAGGTAACACTCGGCTTCGTCCAAAACACAATCCATGGAATGGGATACAATTGTCTCCCACAGTCTCTTTGAGATCCCTCCAGGGCCGTCTCCATTAAGTATCTGTTAAAAGAAATCTTAATGGTTAATTAAAAGATTTATTACATCTAGTTATATATATATAAATGTCATTACTCTTACGCTATATAAGGCGTCGCGGTCCAGGGAAAGTGAACGGCGGAAATCCTTAACGGTTCTAATCCCGTGTTCATTCAAACGCGTGGCGGAAACGCCATCTTTGGCGATTTTTTCAAGTCTCCAAACCTCGTCACCAGGGTAGGGTGGATGATGTTTTCTGTAAGCTGCATACCAAAACAAGAAAGAAGCATTAGTATAATAGAGATATAAAGAGAAACAAAACCTATCTCATCTGCATTAAACTTACATTCTCCTCGTTGGTCTTTACACCCAAACGCTTCGCTTCTCGCCTCCACGGCTCCACCTCCGGCCAGTCTAGCACCTACCCGGAACTTCCGACTCCTAGTCCAACTCGAGTTATCCGAGAATGCCACATGGATCTCTCCGACGCCTTTTTTGAGCGTCACCGTCAACTCTCCCGTGAGCAACGGCCGTTTCCCTTGGCGTTGCGTGAGAATATTCCGTTTGAATTCCTCGACGGTCCACTCTTCGTCAGTGAAATCAGCTTTCAGCGGCACGATCTCCACCCGAGATGACGACAACGGTCCCGAGACCACTCGAGCGTTCGTGGCGGCGTTGACCAGCTCGATGGCTACCGGAGAACCGTCCTCCGCTTCGATCTTCGACCCCGTGAATATGCACGGCCGCGGTGAGTTAATGAACCGCAGCTTCAGTTGTGGACGTGATGACTGCGGCGTTTCAAAACACGATCGCTCACTCGACGAGGGGAGATAAGGTTGAATAAGACGATCAAACTCCTCCCGGACCTACATCACAACCACTCGTTTTTTTACATTTGCAACACGTTCATCGGCATACTTTGTAATAATTCTATAATTTTTGGGAAATATCTGATACCTCCTAACCAGTCAAAATGGTATAAAAATGCATACATGAAGAAATGACATATGATTTCCAAACCATGTAAAAAATTGGATGTGCCGTTTTGGTTAACAGAGGAGAGGACTGATTACTAATATTATTTGGTTAAATGTTTATAGTAACTAGACTCCGGGGACCACTGTTGATTGAGGAACCCACGAGATTTAAAACGCTAAACATATACTACAATACAAGAGAAGAGTCGGTCAAAGTTGGTGGCTAGGTTAATTTTAACTAATCCCTGCGATATGATTTAATTAAAAATATTAATTAAACAAAGACTTACAATTCTTCTCAGCATCTTCTCCATCTTCTCCATGAATCGATTATTTGACCGATCTCTCATCACTTCCTTCACAACTCTGTGGAACGAAACTCATAAGAAGAATTGTAGTTTTGTTAGGAAATCAAACTCAAAAGTAAGACAGAAACTCACTTCTTGAATGTTAAGTTACGAGGTCTGAAGCCACTAGCGTAGCAACCACCCCCATGACTAGGGCTCTTCCGAAATGTCATGGATCACTTTTACTTTTAGATCAATTCTTTTTTGTCAGACTCAGAATGTTTTACTAGTCTTTTAGAGAGAGAAACTCTTTGTGTGTTGTGTGTGTGAGAAAGAGAGAGAGATAAGAATAACAAGCAAGAGTGAACGATGGAGTTATAAAGAGAAATATTGACGAAGAAGCACTTGAAAATTTCCAGGAAGATTCGTTGCTCTATGTTTTTTAATTGTGCTATTCATTAACCACGGCTAAAGTTAGTTAAATTTCTTGGTTTTTGTTTTTTTATTAATTAAAACTAGATATAAAGACACTTGTGTCTTGTTTTCCTGTATTATATGTATTCTAAAATCCATGTATGCATGACTAGTATACATATATTTTTTAAACATCCCGTACATTGGAAAGGATGTTTTAGCAAAAGTATACATAAATTTAAAGTATTCATAGAAATTATATACCAACTTAATTCAGGATTCTTTTTTTCTCTTAGAGCATCTCCATTGGTGAGATTCATTGAGTCTCACCAAATATAATTAAAAAATAAAAAATAATAAAATATTAGTTGAGTCTCATAAGTTTTGTGACACTGTCTCTAAAGTCTCTGTCCAATGAGACTCAACTAATATTTTATTATGTTTTTGTTTTTTAATTATATTTAGTGAGACTCATTGAGTCTCACCGTTGGAGATACTCTTAGCCTCTCTAGTTGTATCGGAAGTCTCCTTCCTTCTTTTTTAAACCTTTTTTTTTTTTTTTTTTTTAAATNAACCGGCGACCTCTAGCCTTTGCCTGAGATCTTTACCAGTTGAGCTATTAGCCTTTTTTAAACCTTTCCTTACTATTTACTCTAATGAATTGAATATTTGTGGGCTCCGAGCAACGGTATTCACGGTTATCTCTGCTATCTTTCTTTCCTTCTCTCCATATTTACTTTTCCCTATTGAATAGTGATTTTAGATCCTCTCCTGATTTCGGAAAGTTTCAGTTACACTAATACGATATCGATCAATCATGGAGGACTATTACGCCATTAAATCTTTTCCTTTTTTACTCGTAATTGATTTGTATCTCCAAAAGTCTCTTCTCCGGTGGTTGATCCCTGCTATCTTCCTCCAACGTCCTTCCTCTATGGCGGATAAGTTGCAACTGGCGATCAACTCTCTAACACTGGAATATGATGACCCCATCATCCTTTCCGATGACCCCAAGTTCCGTATTTTTTTACGGCAATTCCATAAGCATCCTCGCCCGGTTGGTTAATCCTTCAGCCCAACCGATGGCGAAAATGATCGAAGCCATGCCCCGAGTATGGCGTCTTACTGGTCGGGTGCGTGGTATAGCCCTCTCCAAGGATAAATTCTGGTTCATCTTCCAGCGGGAGGAAGATCTTCTCAAGGTACTCGAGGACTGTCCCTGGTCTTTCAACCAATGGCTTATGCTGTTGGAACGATGGGTTCCATCACCACCTCCGGACTTCCACACATCGTGTGAGATTTGGCTTCGCATCAGTGGAATCCCTGGTGACTTTTTTTTTTCCGTGGAGACAATGAATGAAGTGGGTAAGAAAATTCGCGAAGTTAAAGAGATCGCTTATGATCCGAAGGTATCTCACAAAACAGAATATATAAGAGCCAAGGTGAAATTCGACATCAACAACCCTTCCTTACCAGAAAAATTACTCCGTCTCCCTGGAATAGATCTGACGATTATAGGCTACGTGTATGAGAGGGTTCACAAGAAGTGTTTCACATGTCATCGCCTTAATTACACATGACAGATATTCATGTCCTTACCTCAAATCTACAGCAAATTCAGATAAGTGGTCACTTCCGATGCCGACGGAGGCAAGTTCCTCACACACACCCTGCAGCCAACCGATGGTGGCATCAGTCAATGGACTTGAACCTCTTGGTTTCCCTCCTTTGTTCCCAGAGCTATCCATTGGTGAACAAAGAATGGCCATACAATACGTATCTCATTCTGATGAAACAGAACGTCAAGCTCATATCCTACGAGTCAAAACATCCATCCAGAAAGAGAAAGCAAAAGCCGCGGTTCAGACTCCTCTGATTACACATGATCTCTCATAAAACATGAGCCACGTGTTTGGGTTCACGGCTTTGCTTCATTGTGTCTCGAAAGGACAAAACCCATGCCACTCGGAGCAACACTCTGCTCCCATTCTAGGTTCTATTCAGGATTCCAAAGCCATCTCTTCGTCTCAGAACTCTTACCCAGGGATCCAGGTTCCGACGGGTTATAGATTGGGCTCTACTCAAAAAGCCCGATCTACCGGGAATGTTGGTACTAGTGGTAAGAGGCGTAACATGCCTCCATCTTGGCAAAGGAAAAGTCATCTTGTACCATCAGCGGCTCTCTCCACTCCACAACAGGAAAGCGAACGGTATCCGCCTCCTAATGACAACACCAAATGTAAAGCAGAGGCCAGTGTTGTCAATCCAGTTCAGAAATCCACAAAAACCCATGAAAAAGCGGTGGCTTCCAGTTTGAAGCCGCAGAATCCAAGGTAAGCCTTATTAGCTAGAACTGCCAAGGAGGTGGAAGCACCGAGGCAGTTCATCGACTCCGGGAGATACGTCGAGAGATCTTCCCGGATTTTTTATTTTTTTAAGAAACGAAACAAAGAGACGCTTACATGATTGATTTACAAGAGAGTTTGGGTTACGATAAGCTAATGACGGTGGAACCCCGTGGTTTGAGTGGGGGTCTTGCGGGTGTTTTGGAAGAGTTGTTACGAGGAATAAGTGTTATGTACAGATAAACGTATTATCGATTTAAAGGTTCGTATGGGTTCGCTGTCCTTCTTCTTAACTTGCGTTTACGGCGATCCGGTGCGAGAGAGAAGGGCTGTTGTGTGGAAATGTCTTGAAGATATTGGCATACTTCGGGATGAACCATGGCTTTTGGCTGGCGATTTTAACAAACACATGGACAACAATGAGAAGCTTGGAGGTCCCATCCGAAATGAGTCTACATTTTGGGATTTTCGGAACATGGCAAGTAATTGCAAACTTAGAGATCTCCCCAATTCTGGTGTTTGGTTTTCATGGGCTGCCTGGCGTGACAAATACTGGATTCAGTGTCGTTTGGACAGAAGTTTTGGGAACATGGAATGGTTTACCTTATTTGCTCAATCGCAGTACTAGTATATGGCTTTATGGGGTTCTGACCATAGGCCTTTATCTATCAGTTTTGTTCAAGTTACGGAATCACCAAACAGAGGAAAGTTCTGTTTTGATGCACGCCTCATCAAGACTCCAGGCATTGAGGAGGTCGTCCGTAAAGGCTGGGTGGGGGATGTAGAAGATTCATGTATTTCCTTTGATGAACGGATCAGCCGAGTAAGATCTAGTTTGGCGAGACATAAGAGATCAACACAGCTCAATTCCAAAGATAGGATCCAAAGTATCAAGCAAGAGTTGGAAATGGAAATCGTCAAACAATTTCTAGAATACAACAAACTTAAGCAACTCAAACTTGATTTGGCAGAGGCTTATCGTTCGGAGGAGATATTTTGGAAGAACAAAAGTCGAGAGCAGTGGTTACGTGAGGGGAATAAGAACACTCGCTTCTTCCACAACTGTGTCAAAGGGAAGAAATCGAAGAATAAGATTCTGGTATTTACAAATGAGTTAAACCAAGAACATTTCTCAGAAGGATCCAAGGGTAATATTGCGTTGAATACTTTCGGTCGCTTTTCACCAGCAGTAATCCTACTGACATGGAGGAGTTATTCCAAGGTTTCACACCTCATGTTACCCCAGAAATGAACACAGTCTTTGTAGTGCCGATCACTACCAAGGAAATCCGATCCGTTGTTTTATCAATTAAGGGCTCTAGTTCCCCTGGGTCAGATGGCTTAACTGGATTATTTTATCAAAAAATTTGGAACGTTATTGGCCCCAGCCTCATCCAGGAGATTCAACGGTTTTTCCAGACAGCTTTTATGCCTCCATCATGGAATCATACACAAATTTGTTTGCTCCTAAAGGTATCCTCACCAAAACGTATGACTGACCTGCGACCTATCAGCCTATGCTCGGTTCACTATAAGATCATATCCAAGGTTTTATGTAACCGTTTGAAAGCAATCCTCCCTTCCTTGGTGTCGGAAACACAAGGCGCCTTTTTCTCGGGACGATTAATTTCAGACAATATCCTCATTGCACATGAGATGGTGCATGCCCTGAGGACCAACAACAAAATCTCAAGTGACTACATGGCCATCAAAACTGACATGTCCAAGGCTTATCATAGGGTGTAGTGGAGTTTCCTACGAATTTTGATGGAAAAGATGGGTTTTGATAAAGTTTGGATTACATGGATTCTAGCTTGTGTTTCATCAGTATCCTACACGGTTTTGATGAATGGTAAAACCCATGGTTATATCAAGCCGGAGCGTGGACTTCGACAAGGTGACCCGTTATCACCATTCCTTTTCATTATCTGTGTTGAAGCATTGGTACATACTCTTAATTTTGTGGAAGCCAACCAACGACTTACTGGTATCAGTCTCGGATGTAATGGTCCTTCCGTGCATCACTTGCTTTTTGCCGACGATAGTCTCCTGCTTTGTAAAGCCTCACTAATGGAGAGTGCGGAAATCAGCCATTGTCTTCACCTCTATGGACAAGCCTCCGGGCAGGTGATAAATAAGTTGAAGTCCTCGATTATTTTTTGTAAAAAAAGTTAAGGCTCAGTACAAGGCACCAATCAAACAGATTTTGGAGATTGACAAGGAGGGAGGAGAAGGAACTTATTTGGGTTTACCGGAATGATTTAGTGGTTCCAAACGAAAGCTACTGCAATTTATTCAAGAAAAGCTGCAATCTCAGTTATATGGGTGGTTTGCCAAGGCTTTATTTCAAGGGGACAAAGAAATCTTGCTGAAATCTATAGTATTAACCCTTTCAGTCTATGCCATGTCATGTTTTCGACTATCAAAAGATCTCTGCAAAAAACTTACTAGTGCGATGATCGAATTTTGGTGGAGTAGTGGGCAAAAGAAGAAAAAGATCCCTTGGGTGGCTTGTAAGATATTGTGTCGGCTTAAAGAGGAGGGAGGACTTGGGTTCCATCACATCGAAAAGTTTAATCAGGCTCTTCTTGGTAAACACGCTTGGAAGCTATGGTCAGAACCTGATTCTCTGCTAAGCCGTGTGATGAAAACTAGATACTATCTTTCTGGCTCAGTTCTTTATGAGGGTGAAGGTCGTAGGCCGCCTTATGCTTGGAGGATTATTCTTCATGGGAGAAACATAATGCATCAAGGCCTAGTAAAAATTGTTGGTGATGGGTCGTCTACTAATGTGTGGTACTTTAACTGTTTGGTAGACAAGTATCCACAACCTCCAAATGGCAATCCAGACACTGAATGTATTGATACAATGCTGGTGTCTGACTTATGTCCTAATGGATATTGGAATGCCCAGGAGGTTCGTCCACTGTTTACTGCCATGATGCAGAGCTCATTCTTCGTCAGAAGCTATCACCTCACTCATCAGACTTCTAGACCTGGGGAATGTCTAAGAGTGGGATATATTCTTCACAAAGTTGTTACAAACTTATCGAAGCTCTGCCTACCCAGAATGAAGATCACATCACTCTGGTTCCTCCAATAGAAAAAGCTGCATGGGCGAGTGTGTGGAAGCTCCCAAATGTCCCTAAAATAAAACACTTTCTATGGAAAGCCTTGTTTGGTGCTTTAACAATGAATGAACGCCTCCAGAGTCGGGGAATATATGTTGACTTACCGTGCAAGACTTGTGGAAAAGCCTCGAAAACCATCACACATGTTCTTTTCACCTGCAACCTAGCTCGTCAGGTGTAGAACATGGCAGGCATCCATCCTCCGACTATTGCTTTCTCCCAAACATCGGTGTTTCATAATATTTTTATCTTTTAAGGCTACGGGCTAACGTGACAATCTCAGAATCTCATATACGAGCAATACCATGGATTCTATGGCACCTTTGGAAAGCTCGTAATGAATGGGTTTTTGAGAAACAAAGGCCGGACGCACACGTGATTGTAGGACGTTCTATGGAAGAAGCTAATATATGGTTTAACTTACGCTCAACGTCCTCTACGCATCAATCCATAGACCTCATACCCACAAGTTCATCGACTTACCCTCAAGTATGGGTTTTTCCACCGCCCCACATGCTCAAATGCAACTTTGAAACATCCTGGATCAACCCTCATCGTAATTGTAGTACCGCGTGGCTCTTGCGTGATAGTTCAGGCTCTGTTCTTCATCATGGTCGCCATGCTTTCTCTTTCATCTCGTCCAAGCTGGAAGCAGAGTTATTAGGCTTATGGTGGGCCATTGAGAGTCTCTCCAACCTTCGCTTTCGTAATGTGATCTTTGAGAGCTCATCAGATATGCTTTCTCAAGTACTCAAAGAACCACATAAGTATCCTAGGTTTACACACGTGCTTACTGATGTTCAAACACTACTCCATGGGTTTTCAAGCTGGAATCTCCAGGATATTAGCCCATCAGCCAATAAAGCGGCGGTTTCAATGGCCTTGAGTGTTACTAGAGAACACAGGTGCCAATCCTACATTGCCCGTGGTGGTCCATCATGGCTCACCTATCATATTCGGTTAGATGCACAACAGAGGATGAGCTAAATCATTTTTTTGTCTCCTCTTAATGGTCTATATTTATAACCACCCCACTTTATCTTACCTTTATTTTGGTTCTGTTGCCATGGGTAGACTATCTTAGATCCCTGTTGGGCCTCCATTTCCTTGTACTTCCTATTTTGATCAATATTATCATTTAGCGTTAAAAAAAGATTTAAAGTATTCTATTACAAAAGTATTTGTTTTAATAAAAGTATGTACAAAGTGGAAGATTTAATAATTTCACTTTATACAATTTTTTGCTCTGCAACTTAAAAGCGTTTCACTAAATATCTCGTAATAAGAGATCACATGATACTATGACAGTTAATTGGTAGTTTACACTAGTTTTGTTGATGTGTTATAAATCCAAGTTTAAAACAAAAAAAAAAGAAATTTTGTGTGAAAGAGCAAACAAATATTTTTATTTTATTTTATTCTATCTCTCCTTTAATTCATTATTTTATTTATCCCATCAACATTTATACCTAACTTGTAAACATATTCAAGGATATAAAATAGGTACGACAATGTCTTCAAATAACATATTAATCCCTTTGTTTCAAAATATTTGATGTTTAAGGCCTTTTTATTTTTATTTTATTATATGCTGTTTTTCAGTTTTTAAAGCAAAATTTATTATTTTTTTGCCGTGAAAACTAATAATAAATTTACAGATTGTTTTTCAATTGGTTAGATTAGTTGAGAAATAAAATAAAACATGTTTTTATTTTGGAAAAACAAAAATTAATTAGTATGTGTAATCTTTAAACATCAATTATATTGAACTATAGGGAGTACAAAGAAAGGGAAAATTATCATTGACCTACTTAAACTGAGACAAAATGATCATGAACAAGATTATTATTACTATTACTAGATAAATTATTATTATTACGATAACTAGAGAAATTATTCATAATGAGGTCCGCAAAGCATTATTTACCATGCATCCGGTTCGGGTCCGGATGGGATGACAAGATTCTTTTTCAGAGATTCTGGTCTTCCTTTGGGGAAGAATTGATCAGTTTGGTACAAGGCTTTTTCCGCACGGGCGGTTTCGACAGGCGGCTCAATGAGACAAAATTGACTAGCCAAAAGGCATGGAGGATTTTGGACGCATTAGTTTATGTAATGCAAGCTATGAAATTATTTCAAAGGTTTTGTGCTTAAGGTTGAAGGAAATTTTGCATATACTCGTCTCTGAAACTCAGTCAACGTTTGTTTCAGGGAGATTGATCACAGACAATATTCTAATAGCACATGAAATGTTTCATGGGCTCATAACAAACCATGCATGTCAGAAGGAATTTATGGCCATTAAAACCGATATGGGTAAAGCATATGATCGTATTGAATGAGACTTTTTGGAAGCGGTGCTCAGTCGACTCGGATTTCACGCATCATGTGTTTCAGAATCATGCGGTGTATGAAGTCCTTTTCCTTTCAGGTTTTGCTTAATGAGGATCCAAAGGGGCTAATCCTACCTGCGATAGGTTTACGACAAGGGGATCCCTTATCACCGTATATGTTCATGTTGTGTATGGAAGTCTTGGTTGCTAATCTAAGGCAGATGGAACTGGATAAGTCTCTAACATGGCTAAAAATAGCTAGGGTCAGCCGGCTATTACGCACCTGCTTTTTGGAGATGATAGCCTATTTTTCTGTAGTGCGAATTCGGAAGAATGTGCCAAGATATTGGATCTTTTAGAGACATATGAAAAAGCCTCAAGAAAAGTTATAAATTATGATAAGTCCTTAATAATGTTTGGACATAAAGTTCCAGCTGGGTGTGTCATTCTATGCAACGCATGTTGCGCATCCAGATGGGTAATTATTTCGGAATCCCGGAAGTTTAGGAGGGTCCAAGGTGAAGATTTTTAACTATGTTAATGAAAATTTCCAGGGCCGGGTAAACGGATGTTCCTCTAGCCTACTTTCTAAAGGCTGTAAAGATGTTATGGTTAAATCGGTGGCTTTTGCACTACCCAACCATGTTATGTCATGTTTTAAACTTTTTCAGTCGTTAACTCAAAGTTAAACAATGTTATCTTTAATTTCTGGTGGAATTCCAATAAAACCTCTAAAGGTATCCATTGGATTGCATGAGACAAATTATGTTTTTCTAAAAAAGAAGACGGACTTGGTTTCCGTTCTTTGGAACACTTTAATACGGCATTATTATCCAAGCAATTATGGCGGCTCTACCAATGTCCAGATTATCTGGTGGCACGGGTCCTTAAAGGTAAATATCATTATAATTCAAGCCCTTTATTTGCTAATAAGATATACTCTTCATCTTACAGATGGAGCAGTTTATCCTCAGCCAGGTAGATACTCTTAAAAGGGATTCAGTATCGGGTGGGTGACAGGCGCTCCATTTCGGTCTGGGGAGACCCGTGGATCCCAGATGACACTCCACGACTGGCATGTGGTCCGGGTGAGGAGTTTTCCCCGGACTTGACAGTTAATCAACTAACAACTCCGGATGGTAAAGACTGAAACATGCCGCTCTTACATCAATGAATGGATCCTGAGGATGTCCATTCAATATGAGGCTTAGCTCTTCGCCCATAGACTCGACATGACAAGCTCTTGTGGCATTTTACAAAATTGGGAAAATATACAGTTAAGTCAGGCTACAGACTGGCTCGATCATTGAGTCATATGGAAGACACACCATATATTTTGGAATTCAGTACCACAGTCTTACAGGCTCATGCTTGGCAGATTCTTTGCCGAGTTAAAATTAAGCATTTCAGTTAGCAAACGCTTACCGGTTCCATGGCTTTCTTAACCAGATTGCGGGAACGAGGAGTGTGCTTGGATACGAGGTGACCATGATATGGGCAGGCTGACGAGACAATTAATTATGCCCTATTTGAATGTCCATGGGCGATCAAGATTTGGTAATTAGCCCAATACCCAGTGAACGATAATATGTTCCCGAGTGGTTCAATTTATGCGAATATGAACTATCTATTTTGGCATCTTCCTGATCAAAATGGTAATGATGCAAGTTGGTCGGATACCAAGCTAAGGCTTTTCGATATGAATTTTTATGCTTTTCATGAAGAAACCATTTGATTTGGAACATAAACTAGTGGATTTCACATTTCTCTGTTTGCAAAGTGTTTTGTGGAAATAAGGTTTTTAGGTCATAATTGACATTTTCTACCAAGTCCAACAATTCAACATCAAAAGTCTAGGCCCAGATGAAGAAGATGTTTGTTTTGGATTGAAGTGAGGAATTAAGACAAGCAAGCCACGTGAGACAGCTGTCATATGTGCTTAGAATCAAGTCGTTCACCCTCAAGAATAAGAAGTTAAGCCCAAATCATTGAATATGTATCAAGAAGCCAAAATAAGATGAAGGCCAAGTCGACTGAGTGAGAGGCCCACCGATCAATCAAAGCCCAATAATCCCAAGAAGCTTCGAGAACATATTCAGATAAGGACTGTTGCATTTGAGGAGATATCATGATATGTTGAAGATAATCACAGAAGATACATAATATTCAGAAAACGTGTTTTAGGATATGATCGATCGATTAAACTAATATTAATCGATCGACCGGAGAATGATAAGCACAAATATTTGGATCTCTATCCAAATCTTCTTCCTAATTCATCTCGTCTTACTCCTCTATCCTCTCCACTATAAATACAGAAGCCTGAGCCAGAGAGAACCACCACAAAATTCACAAAGCTTCCAGGCATCAAGGCTAAATAGTTTTCAGTTCTTTTCATTGTTTTCTTCTCTTTTATCTACTTTGGTTATTGCTTTCAAGGAAGAAGTTTGTAATCTCGGCACTCCAGAGAAGCCTTTCTGAACCTTACTTTGATTAATATGATTGCAGTTTCCATTGTTGTTATGTTTCTCTTAAGCATGATTGAGTAGTTTCATAGTTAGGAATAGGGTTCTGCTAGGAGAAATCATGGTTAGGTGGATAGGGGCTGTGTAATGACTGGTTAAGGGCTTACTTTCATATCATATCTTATCTAAATCATAGGATAAACCTGCTACTAATACACCACTTAGAGTAAGAGATTCAGAACTTGATAATAAAATCTTTACTATTTAATAGTTTAGTAGAATTTGATTTCTTGAACTTAATGCCTATATTGATTGATTGATCGGCTCATAGGTTCTCTTTCTGAAGGATATAGGTTAGAGTTAACTCGGATATCAAACGAAATAGACCGGCTAAGTCTGACCATAACAATAGTTGGTTAAAAGTGATTTCAACTATATAGCCTTAACTATAATATTTACACATGGCTGAATAATTCAAACCGTGATTCTCTGATGCATTGCCTGATTTCCTAACGCCTTTTATCATTGTTTTATCTCACGTTTTTATTTGTTTTAGCATTTGCGGGAATCATTCGATCAAACGCATTATCTGCAATCGACCGAAAGGCGCTATCATCGATCGTTCAGTTCATACTGTCGATCGATTCAAACCCCAAACCATTCATTTTGTTTCTTAGCTTGAGTGAAGTACTACTGCGAGACATGTGTGCTTACAGGACATATTTTGGATGAAAACTAAATCTCCATCAGTATCCATGGATTCTGTGGTTTATTTGAAAATATAGGAATAGTAAGGTTTTCCGCGGTTTGGAATTTGATACTACGAAAGTGATCCAATTGGTGGAAAGGGCGATTTTGGCTTGGCAAGAGGCTCAAATTCTTGAACCTTCGGATAAAACAGAGGATCTTTACGAGGGTTCATGTGGGATGACAAGGCATTGCCAAGTGGATGGTTCGTGGAATGACACGAGGTGCATTTCGGGCTTGGGATGGATCTATGATCATGGTGACCGTATTATACTGGTGGGGGCTAAAGGAACCCGACATAGTCTATCTCCACTACGTACCAAGTTTGAGGCCCTCGTTACGGCAATGCAGACATTACTGGAGCTAAACTTACCGTGTTCCTGTTTCCAGACCGATTGCTTGGAGCTGCTTAATATTATTCAAGCACCGCAAGATTGGCCAGCTTTTGATATCCTGTTAGATGCGTTTGGTGAGCTTAAAGGGTGGTTTCCTACTTTCTCATTGACCCATATTCGACAAACAACAAACACAAATATGGACTGTCTAGCTCGATCGGCACACACAAAATCTTTAGAATTTGATTATGTAAAAAATTATCCACCTGTGTGGGTGCCGAAATTGTGTTTTAATTAATTAATGTGTGGTTGCTAAAAAACAAAAAAAAATTTTTTACTAGATTGGGGTGTCTCTCACATATTTACTTACTTAGGATTAATCTTTCGAAAAAGATCATCTACCCAACTTTAGACAACATAATCACAAGAATGTAATTATGATATACATATATATATATATACATATATATATCTTATAAATTTTTGATAACTCCACTTATTATTTCATAATAAACTAATAAAATGGTTTAATTAAGTTACAAAAACAATTAAAAGAACTGAAAACTATTTAGCCTTAATGAATTTGAAAAGCAATTATAGACCACATAACACACAATACGCAAAAGTGCACTTTTTTGCTGTGAATTATATGTTGTGCCCCAAATGAACAAACAAAAAATATGTTATACAATTGACCGTTTTAGCCCTGCACGACAGTACTACGCAGTACATAAACTTCATATGCAGTCTACTTCGTAATTACAATTTTAATATTTAATTATAATTTTTTTTAAAAGAAATTCCAATTATATTTCTTAACAAACTATAATTTTGTAATTGGAAAAAAAGTTCATCAGAATTTTTATAATAAACTAATAAGTGGTTTAATTATGGGGAAATTCGGCAAAAAAAAAAACCCAAACTTTGCAGGAATGGCCAAAACATACACGAACTTTGCTCTGGCCAAATAAACACTAAACTTTCATTGACTTTCAAATTTAACTAACAAAGTTTCTTTGACTTGCCGAAATAGCACACCATTATCTTTTTTAACAGAAAAATTAAACGCTATTAACTAATGCCGTTAAAGGAAACGACGTCGTTTTCAAAGTCATGATTAATTCGGCCAAAAAAATCTCAAACTTTGCTGGAATGACCAAAAAAGACATGAACTTTTGGTCTGTCCAAATAAACACTAAACTTTCATTGACTTTCAAATTTTATTAACAAAGTTTCATTTACTTGCCAAATTAGCACGCCGTTATCGAAATTAACACAAAATTTAGAAGTCGCTACTATTGTCGTTAAGGGAATCGACATCGTATCATCTATGAGTTTGGTTGAAGAAGAAAACTCGATACAATGTCGTTAAGGTTTTTTTATATCAAAATATTGTTTTAACCGGAATCAAACTCGCGTATTAAGGGTAAATTGAGCGGGTTATAGCCACTGAGCTAGTGACACTTCCGAGTATATATGTGATACACAGAAATGTTTACCCTTTGTCTTTAACCGAAAGAGCACAGCTAAAACGATGTAGTACTTAGGGACCGAATCCACAAATACCAATAAATTGCAGACTAAATCTAGACTCTTAATTTAAATCTAGGATGAAGGGTTTTTAAATTCTACTAACTACTGCAAGGAACATAAAATATGATGTGGATTTTAAACAATTAAAGGCTTATAAACACTAACCTAGTCAATATATTAATAATTGAAAATGATAAATCATAATTACCATTATCATCATATAAATTATTCATATAAAATGATAAATTTTAATTACCTTATTTTCACTAACTTAAAAATAGCAGTTGACGTAGTTATTGCATTTAAGTGATATCTTATACTAAAACACGAAACCATATGAATAATTGAAAAAAGTTCAGCTAACAGAAATTTTTTATTAAAATATGAAATTATATGAATTAACATAATTTTTTTTTATTATAGTCTTTGGTTGAAGTCCCAACTATTGTAATTTAGTTACAGTTTTACTTGTATTCTATTAAAAAAATCTTTAGTGCAAAAAATGAATTAAATTAATTTTAGTTAAATCATATAAAATCTGATAGTAAGTAATACAATTTAATGTATTCCACATAACTTTGAAAATGTCACCTGGCTCAATGGTGAACATCCCCTTTATATCCCCCAGGTTACGAGTTGGAGTTGATGTCAATTTTTTTAAAAAAATCATGACTTTCAAAACAACGGCGTGCTAATTTGGCAAGTCAATGAAATTTTGTTAATAAATTTTGAAAGTCAATGAAAGTTTAGTTTTTATTTGGCTATACCAAAAGTTTGTGTCTTATTTGGCCATTCCTGCAAAGTTTGCGATTTGTTTTGCCGAATTAATCATCATTTTTAAAACGACATTGTTTCCCTTAACGACAATAGTAACGGTGTCTAAATTTTCTGTTAATTCTGATAACGGTGTGCTAATTTGGCAAGTCAACAAAACTTTGTTGATTAAATTTGAAAGTTAATAAAAGTTTAGTGTTTATTTGGTCAGGGTCAAAGTTCATGTCTGTTTTGGCCATTCCTACAAAGTTTGAGTTTTTTTTTGCCGAATTCCCTTTAATTATGGGCTAATTAAATTACAAAAACCAATAAAGTTTCTGATTATAATAAATATAATTAAAAAAATTCAGATAGAAAATATTACAAAAGGTAATTCCAATTATTATTTGCAATTGGTATGGTTATTATAAACTTGATAATTTAAAAGCAGTTCCAATAATTTTTTGATTGGTGTAATTTAATATTTTAATCCATTTCTACTTGTTCATTTTTGTTAGAAAAAAAGGAGAAAATTAACACAACTCAAATCCTAACCATCGTTCAAGACCTAATTGTATTGTCCTCACAAAACCCAAAAAAAAAAAAAAAACTCAAATCCAACACTTAAAAATCAACACTTGATAACTATTGAGGAATATAAAAGGAAAAAAAAAAAACAAACTCTTGAACCTGTTGTAATGGCTGCCCATGAGTCTTGGAAGATAAGTCTAGCTATTGTCACCTTAAGTTAGGTTAAAATTTGGAAAAGGGTTAAAAATCATTTAGCTTAGTGCCAGATTTTTTTATGAGTAAATTATTCTGTCGTAACATGATTTTTATTTATGTCTTGTTACAGATTTATTTAAAAGTCTGTCTACGTAAACAGATCCATTATTTTCTTTCCCTCACTTATTAGCCCGTTTCAGTAGCATATTTGTGTACAAATCTGTCGCCTGAAAAACCCAAAACCTAACCATCGTTCAAGACCTAAATTGTATTGTCCTCACAAAACCCAAAAATAAGAATACTCAAAACCAACATTCAAAAATCAACACTCGATAACTACTGAGCAATATAAAGTATAGTCTCCATTGTTTCAGGATAGTTAAAAAATCGTTTTAGGTGTGCTTAGCGGTATTTAGTGTTAGTTAGGCGCTAAAGTCTTTACACAATGGAGAATAGTTATTAGGGCAATTTTAAAAAAATACCACATTTTGATGTGGTAGTTCCAAAAATATCACTAAAAGTTTTAATATTCCAAAAATACCACAAAACTTAAATTAATTTTAATCATTCAAAAATAAACTCTTAAACCTCAAAATTAAATCCTAACGCTTCAAAACTAAACCCTACTCTAAAATAGTTAACCTAAACAAAAAAATAATTAATTATAAACCCTTAAAAATCACTTTTAATATTGTGGTAGTTTTGGAAAACATAAAATTTGAGTGGTATTTTTGGAAAATAAAACTTATAGTGATATTTTTGGAACTCACCCTTCCAAATGCTGTATTTTAAGGAATTTCTCAAGGTTTTAAACTGTCTAAAAATTATGAAATTACAAAAAAGTTTATGTTATTAAACATCATGATATGTTAAATATTTATGCTGTAAAATCATGATAATAAATAATGTTAATTATATTATTTACAAATCAAAATATTTCATATATTAGGTATACACTAAACATATTTCTTTATATTTAAATATTTAAACAAATTTAAAAATCGTTTAGGCGGTCTAGGCACTAAACTTTGGGTAACCGTTGATTTACCGCATAGCTCTGTCTTGAACACATGATTTTAGTTTTTTTTTAATCTAAATTGCACTCTGAAAATGTTTCTATTTTTTCGTTCATGTTATATTTCATCGGCTTCCAACTAAAAGTCAATAGACAATTAATGGAGAGACCCAATCTACTTATATATTAGGGGCGTATTAGGGATTATATCAAGTTGGAAGAGATCCTTAGCAATATATAAGTAGATTGAGTTTCTCCATTAATTTTCAATTGGCTTTTAGTTGGAAGCTCATGAAGCTTAACATGGTATCAGAGCATATTAAGCCTAAATGGGCATAACTGATCCACACTGTCTAACCTGATCTATCATCGATCTGACCCAAATTGTTCAATCGATCGATCCTTGTCCGAACATACCGAGATTAATGGTCAGAGAACGATTATCTCAAGGGGACGTATTTGGGATTATATCTCACATCAGAAGTTGAAATGAATCATTAGTAATATATATAAGTAGATTGAGTTTCTCCACAGATTGTCAATTGACTTTTAGTTGGAAGCCCATGAAGCTAATATTGTATTAGGATTTTCAAGGTTTTCATATAAATAGCCTCTTTAGGCATATTCTCCACTAAAAGTCAATTGATAATTAGTAGATATACCCAATATACTTATATATTACTACTAATCCCTTTCACCTTTTGATGTGGACATAATTCCTAATAGTTCATAAAATGTAATAAAACAAATTAAAATCAGTTGGATGATTTACCAAACTTTGGTGAAGTGACTTTAGACTAGTGGAAGGTGTTAAGTCAACTGAGACTAGGCACTATCACATCAAAAATCGAGTTTCACTAGCTAGAGAATATAGAAATTTGACTAAAGTGTCGACTAGTTATGATTTAATGTGGACAGAAAAAAAGTGATTTACCAAACTTTGTTGTCAAATCTAAATTATAGGAAATTGTATAGTCTTAAATTTTCCAAAAGTCTACCTAAGTAAAACCACAATGGGAGTTTTACCTAAATAACATTGATCTAATTAGGTTGATTAATATTTCAGTTCTCAGAATATTTGAAAATGTATAAAGCAGCCAAAGGAGCCGTTAACAAGGCTCAATCGTCAACTAAAAGCATATTGACCCCAAAAAAACCATGCTTAGGTCGCGTAACGCGTTTTTTAGTTTTTTTTGTTGTCAACAAGTAATTTATTTATGATCATATTAAACATTCAACATCCAAAAATATCAATGTACACATGCAGAAAAATAATGATATACATTTGTTTTTTCTCTTAACGCGTACTGCTGACGGACAATGTCACAAACCCTTTAACAAAAACTAAAATTAAAAAATAGCACAAACAGTTATCTATAAGACTATAACAATAACAGTCCGTCCAGAACTCTCTCTCTAAACATTTCTCTGACCTCTCTCTACATAAAAAAAACTTTCCATTTTTTTTCACTGGTGTTCGGCATTTAACCGCCGCCAAACGGTTCATCTTTTATAAATATTTTAGCTTCTAATTTGCTTCTATTTCTTTTGGTTGCTTATGCAAATTCTGATATATTCAGATCTTTTTTCCGGTTTTCAGTCCGGTCATAGATCCAAAGTTATTTGGTTTTTGTTTTTTGTCTTTACATTCCACAATTTAATAGTATTTTCAGTAGATTTGGAGAATTCTTATTTCGGATCTATGGATCTCTCTTCTATCTTACGTGATCCTTTTTTTAGTGTAAAATTTGAACCGTCTTGATCGGATTAATTAATTTGGAAGTAGATTAAAGAATTCAGAAAATCTTTTCTGGCGATCAGTAAAAAATTAAGCGGTAGAATTTCAATGGTGTTGAAGAGGTTGGTGGCGGAGGGTTCGAGATGTTGCTTGTGGCTTCAGTTGCAAAACGTAAACCTTCTTTTAATCTTAAAATATGAAATTGTTACTAAATTAAAATATTCATCTTAAAAATGGATTGGATGGATACAAAAAGGAAAATGTTCATAAACAATGAAATGCATTTGGCTTGGTATCACTTGACGAGCTAAAATATCCAAAATAATGTGCAATGCTTTTGTTGTTTTCTTTGTTATTAGGCTTTATATTCACAACAATCTCTTTCCGGTTATTTTTGTATAATTTGGATTTGAGTCCATTGTTTTTCACCTGTTTAATGAATTTGAATTGACAAAAAAAACAAAACTACAACAAGAAATATAGTATCATATTTTATTATATAAAATTGAATATGTCAAAAATGAGTCGACATGTGGCAAGATTCTTATTCACCGTTCAAGTGTTAATCCTACAATATATTATACAGAAGTGATTTAAGTTTTTTTTGTCCACATGTCACTCACAGTTATCAAGTTGGCTAATAAACTCTAATTTTGGACTTTAAAAATTAGTTTAGAAATAATTTTTGGGAAAAAAACTAGAATAACACATATTTTATTTAAAACTACTATTTTGTCAAGTGAAAATTTGGGCCAAGTGATATTTTATAAATGGCCATCTTGCCCTTCAATCCTTTGATAAAAAATATTAATTACGAAAAATGACATTACTGAATTTTACGAAAATAACAATATTTACGAAAATACTATTATTATCATGTGGTGGCAGACCTTTAATTCATGACAGATTTATTAAGGTCGTGTCAGATTTATTTTGGTATGTTATTCTAGTCATGAAAAGTTTTGCTTTTGGCATATTATAACAAAAACTCTGCCACATCATGTGGCAGAGTTTAATTTTCATGGTAGAGTTTTATTTTTATGGCATATTTAATTTTCCATTTTCGGTTATGTGGTCACAGATTTGTTTATTCTGTGACAGATTTATTTATGTACGACAGATTTATTTATTTTGTGACAGTTTTTTCGTCTATTGATGATAGTTTTTTTTTACGTCTCTTTAACGGCAGATTTTGTATAAAACATGCTACGTTTCTTCGAAACTTTAATTACTGGAATAACACGTACGTGACGACATATTTTTTTAACGTTGCCATTTTTTTTTTCGATCACGAAGGGAGCATCGTTTGATGGCAGATTCTTTTCTCGATGTGACGGCAGACTAATTTCTTATTAGAATAACATTTTTTTGGCAACATATTTTTTGTGGCAGATTTTTTCTGATAGATTTATTTGACGTTATGGCAGATTTATTAAATCATCGATGGCTCACCTCCCACTAAATTAGATAATTTTTTAGTTTCGGCGGTTAAAACTCGTGGCAGATTTTTTGTTACGCGACGGCAGATTTGTTACAGAGGAAGTTTTCACTTCCTTAAAAAAATTAGGGTTTTCCTTATTTGGCGGTTTCTCTTCTGTAGCGTCGTCTTCTACCTCCTACCCACAAAAACACATATTTGGCTTCTTCTTTGCTTTATTCATGGCTTCTTCTCTTATTTCTTCATAGTATACAATAATTCTACTCTTTCTTTTCCAGCAAGTCTCCTCTTTCTATTGCAGAGATCCAGAACAAATCTTTTTCTTCCATGGACTAAATTGTTCTTGTATGTGGTTCATGGATATTCGAGAAGAACAGATGGTTATTTGTGGCTGATCTGAAAAAATGTTGTAAGATTCTCGTATTGAATGATGCAACTAGGTTTGATGATGTACTAAGGATCGTCCATGAAGACTACAAGATGGAGAAGAAACGATATGAAGTTTCGTTGAGTTACATGTTCCCTAAGAAGAGGATGGCAACGCTACGAAGAAATACACCTCCAGTCTTTGCTGGAAACTCTAGACAATTGAATGAGTTCATCCTCCAATGGAAAGCAGATCCTATTCGTCTTTGTGTGGAATTTAACGAAAACGATGTTAGTCAAAGGAGTGAAGATGATGATATTTCTGTTGGTGGAAGATCGAGAAAGCGTGTAAGAGACAATATTTTCGATGATGAAGACGATGACAAAGATGAGAACAGCGAGGTGATGTCCACACACGACAACATTGAGGAGGAGGAAGATGAGGAATACAGATTTGACTATTGTGATAATTCAGATGGAGCAACATCGGACGATGAGGACTTTAGTTTTTTTGGGAAGGCTACCACACGAAGATGGAAAAAGCAAGCCAAAACAGGACTTTGCAGTTGTTGACACCGAGAACGATGAATCATGGGAATGGTTCTTCGAACAACTCAGTATTGTTATACCTGACGACAAAGGTCTTGCAATTATTTCTGATAGACACAAATCAATTGCTAATGCAATAGGAAAGGTATATCCAATGGCCAGTCGTGGAATTTGCACGCATCATCTATATAAGAATATACTGGTACGATTTAAAGGCGGTGAGGTATTTGGGTTAGTAAAAAAGCGGCTAATGCGTTTCGCCTGATAGATTTTTATACCATTTTCGGTCATATTGAAGCGGTGAATCAAACGTTACATGCTTATCTACAAAGGGCTTACGTGAGTACTTGGACGCGTGTTCATTTCCCCGGCAACAGATACAACATCACAACAACAAATATTGCGGAATCATTGAATAGAGTGCTGTCCGGTTCTAGAAGTTTGCCTATCGTTCGTCTGTTGGATGAAATTAGATTAATGATTACTCGATGGTTTTCAGAGCGAAGGAATGATGCATTGGCAACAAAAACAAGATTAACACGTGGAGTGGAGAAGCTCATGGAGGTGCGCTATATTCTATTTTCTTTGTTGAATGAATAGTACTATGTTTCTATTTTTAGGGCACACATTGCTAATTAGTTATGCGTTTGAATTAGGCACGTGTGGCGTACGCGAAGCACCTTACAGTACAAGTGATTGATACCAATCAGTTCAAGGTGACAAATGAATTGATGATGCATGTTGTCTATTTAATGGAGAAAAATTGCTCATGCCGTAGGTTTGATTTGGAGAAGTTACCATGTGTTCACGCCATTGTCGCTGCATTTAAGGTAAAAAATCTCAAATTTCTCTAGCTGATCTATACTTTAACGTTTCATATTTGCGGAAAACATATCATGGTCCAGTATCGCCGAGAGATCCAAATACACCACTACCAACAGAGGTTGCAACTCAAGAGGCTTTGCCTCCTTTGGTTTGAAACCCACCAGGAAGGCCTAAACATGGTCGTCTGAAATCAGCCTTGGAGATAGGGATGGAAAAAAGCGTCCAAGAAAACAAAGGTCATGTTCGAAATGTAATGGAATTAGTCATAATAGTAGGACTTGCAAGGCAAATGTTTAGTCTTTCATTCAACAATTTTTACACTTTCTCGATCTTAGTTTCTTAGATTATGCACCTGCTTTAATTGACATTTGCCATTTCTCCATAAATCTGCTGCCCAGATAAACAAATATGCTGCCAGAGATAAATAAATCTGCTACAAATGAATAAATCTACCAACACGAGTTATTAAGCGGATTTTATGAAAAACCCCAAAAATTAAGCAAATGTTTAGACTTTCATTCAACAGTTTTAACAGTGTTTACCATTTCTTCATCTTAGTCAATATGCCATAAAAATTTAACCTGCCGCAACAAAAAACAAAATCTGCTACCACGGATAAAGAAATCTGGTACAATCGTTTAACATCATCCAAACAACGAAAAATCAAACATCATATCAATTTCATTCACAAAATACAAGACGCTATGTGCATGTGGTTTCCTCCACGTCACCATGGTTTTCATCAAATGGGAGACCATAATCTACGTCATCTGGTAGCTCATCATACAACTCAGCACCTAGCTTCTCACGTAATCTCTGAATGTTAGCATCACATAACCCATCACACCTGATTCCTAAAGCAAGACACTCAATATACTGTAGAGCGTAGACGCCACAATATCCAGGATTTTCATTAACGGGAATGCCTCTCACTCTCTTAACCTTGAGTTGTGTATATTTCTTCTTCCTACTCTTCGTAGGACGCATATGGTTAATCAAGGTAGGAATCATCTTGCTGAATGGCAAGCATGCATGGCTAATAACTTTATTCGTCGATATTGATGGAATGGTGTCATAAACGTCTATTTGACACTCTACCAAACTGATATCCAAAGTCACCCAATGGTTTCCCTTGACGTTATGACAAACATATAACCTGTCCACATCATCAATCCACTTCTTGTTTGTGGCTTCCTGCTTCGGGTACTCTCCGTTGAACAACTTCAAATAAGAGTCTTTCCAATCAAATGTTGTAGCTTTAAAATTCTTGAAGTTAAGAACAATGGAGCTAGTGGTGTAGGGGCCTATGACGCAATCCGTGAAGAGCAAAAAGGTGTTGGATCACGGGTAGACCTTGAACCCGAGGATGTGCAAGGAGCATTGGACCAGCAGCTTGAACCTGAGGAAGTAGCTAAGGAGCAGCAGCTTGAACCCGAGGATGTGCAAGGAGCATTGGAGTTACCTGTCGGAGTTATTACAAGGTCGAAAGCTAGAAAACTTAAACAAGCCATTAGTACACTGCTAAGTCGGGCTGAAAGCAACTTTAGTAACAGAGCTTATCCAACTACACTGGTTGTGATTCAAGCTAACTAAGGGTTATCAATGGGCAGTGTGTGTTCTTGCACTCTTTTCCTTAGGTACGGTTTTAATCCCACTGGGTTTTTCTGTCCAAGGTTTTTAATGAGGCAATGTAGCACACACGTTATCATCTATCCCCATTGGTAACATGCTTATAAGCACCTTATAAATATTATAAGGTGAATAAGGCTTATAAATACCTTATAACTCCCTTATAAATCCGGAAAATACTCAGTTTAGATTCTAAGTCTTTTATTTAAGTCTTTATTGCTGAAGACCATAGTTTAAATGTTTTCTAGTTAATTGTT
>OVAP01000560.1:0-33579 GCA_900406295.1 Aurinia saxatilis
GAACTTGGCGAGAGACTAAGCACTTCTTTGCAATCGCTCAGTGAAGCAAATGAAATAATTAAAAGGTAAACAGTTTGTCGGTCTCTCATGTTCAGATGATTTTCTTCATATTGAGTTATTTACCTTTATGGTATATCTTATGTGGCTATGCTTATCACAAATAGGTAACGTTAAGAAAATTTTCATATTGCTTTCAGTCAAAAGGCATCTATTGCTGAACTGAAGACAGGTTTGGATGAAGAGAGAAATCAAAGAAAAGAGGAAAGAGAATCTGCCGTTGCTGAACTAAAAGCCGCGGTACATAGATGCCAAATTGAAGCTCAGGAAGAACTGAAAAGATTTTCTGATGCTGCTATGAGACACGAGAGGGAACAACAAGATGTAATCAACAAAATGAAGGTATGAAAAGACTTAGCTGTGTATAAATTAATTTTTCTGCATATTATGGCCTTATAATACGATGGGTTTACTTGAAAATTATTTCAGGATTCAGAGAAAGAAAGGTCCGTGCAAGTGGAAACTTTGATGTCAAAATTGGTATGTTCTTGTGATTATTCTACAGAAATAATTGGCCTCTTGATCACAATAACCTTGATTTTGTATTCCTCTTTTTTTTCATTTTGCGTCATATGAGAAATTTGCTGGTGTTTTATAGGAAGATACAAGGCAGAAGCTGGTCTACTCTGACAATAGAAGCCGTCAGCTAGAAGCTCAAGTTGCTGAACAGCAGCTTGCTTCTGCTAATGCACAAAAAGTACCTTACCTGAATGCAATTTCCCTTTAGTTTTGCACGGCTCTTTTCTCTCTCTTTTTTTTTCCCTGTACTTATGGGTGTATTTGTTGCAAAAAATTCCATTGGGGCAGAAAATTGAAGAACAGGATGTCGAAATAAAAAGACTGGAAAAGGATCTAGCGAGCGAAAAGGTAAGAATGGAAATAGATTTGTGTGTCACTGTACTTTTAGTTTTACCTTAAATAACATGCTTTTGATCCTATCTTTGATGCCTGCTTTTGGAGAGATCGTGTACATGTAACCAGGAGCTTTTTTGTTGTTTCTTCTACATATATGTTTGAGCTGAGAATTTCGTTGATACGCTAGCAGGCAGCCCGAGAAGAAGCGTGGGCAAAAGTGTCTGCCTTAGAACTAGAGATAAGTGCTGCTGTTCGAGACCTTGACGTCGAACGACAGAGACACCGTGGTGCAAGGGAAAGAATCATGCTCCGGTAAGAACATTTATATGCCTGGTACGACTTAACTTAGGCTGCTGTTTCTATTGTATATGATTGGTTGGGTAACCTACTATCAGTGAACATCTTCGCACATTAAGGCTGAAATCTTAACACCACGCATGTCTTTCCTTATTCTTGTGTAAATTTGTATTTAGTGCTTCTGTACAATTCTTTTGCTATCTATATTTCCTGGTTGGGAGGTAGTTTCTTGTTGACTGTGTTGCCTTCTTAAACTATCACATTGCATTGTCACGCAAGTTTTATGGGTCTAACTTATTGACATTTGGAATCTTCATGCAGTGAAACTCAATTGCGGGCATTTTATTCTACGACCGAAGAGATCTCGGCTTTGTTTGCAAAGCAGCAGGAACAACTCAAGACCATGCAGAGAACTCTGGAAGATGAGGAAAATTTTGACAATACTTCACTAGATCTGGATCTTAATCTAATAAACAGAAATCCGAACAGAGCTAATACTCAGGAAAATGAAAGAGCAACTAGCCATACGAATTGTCCTGCCAAGGCAAGCTCCTCCACTTCAAGGCAAAAGTCTAATAGAAATGAAGTTTCTGATACGTCCTGTGAAGACCCAGATGCAGATGCAACTCAGAAGCATGATTGTGAAATCATGAGTCAGGAAGGCCAAAACACCCAAGAGGCAGATTACGCAAGCTCTGACAAAGTTGCGAAGGGTGGATTTGGCTCAGATATAGAAGGTATTGGTACAGCACCCATTTTGGGAACAGATCCTGTAGGAACAGAGCAAGTTAATGAAACTCAAAGTCCAGGGAATGAGTATGAGAGGAATGATCATCTAAGGAAATCAATGATTTTAGCCGATGATACAATGCAAATAGATTGTGAAACTCAGCCACATGAAAGTGTTCAGAATGATGGAGCTCTTCTCTTGTTAAGGAATTCCTTGAACGACCCAAGGGATACACAAGACACGGAGGGAGTAGGCACTATAAGAACGTCAGATCTTCTAGCTTCTGAAGTTGCTGGGAGTTGGGCTCATAGCACAGCTCCCTCTGTACACGGAGAAAACGAAACCGGAAGAAGTAGAGAAGATGAAGAGAGTCAGACTCAAATAATCAAGGAAGCGACCATAGTACATGATTCTGCTGCTCAAGTTGGCGAAAGCCAAACTAAACCAACAAGTCCTGGGGTCCTGATCACGGGTAGGGAGGATGATCCTGAGCGTGGGGTTATTAACGATCCAATGGCGGTCAATGATCAAGAGAAGATAAGACATGGTACAGGTTCAGACTCTGAGACTGAGAGTTGTTCTGATACAGATGATGATGTAAAGGAAAATCACAGTCCTCTTTTACAGTCCGACTCTGAGGGTTCTGATGTGAATGATGACAATAGATCACACTCCTCGGATCCCGATACAGAAGGGAGCCATGGAGCTGACGGGGATCAGAAACAACATGACACAATGGATGAAGACGATAAAGCTAATTAGCAAGATTCCCTTCTCAAGATCTTATTCCCGGTAACATATTTTTAAACTTAGAAACTCTTTCCAGATCCATCTTAGTTATGTTTCCTTACACATCCAACCCACAATGTAGATAACGTAGAGCATTCACGAGCAATTGGGAAGGTAGACAAAGTGATTAAAAGATTGAAAGTTTTTTGAATGTCTGTTTCAGGATAAAGTCTCTCCATATTGTGATGCAATGATAGCAACGAGAGAACGTAGAGGGCGAAGCTAGAGAATGGGGCTAAAATAGACAGCGAAAAGAGTAAGTCAGCGGAATCATCGATTGATAATCTGAAATCAATAGTAGAGATTTTGATGGTGAGAGGAAGAAGATTCTCATCTTCTTTTACCTCTGTTTCATCATTACAAAAGCAAGTAATTATATAACTTAGCATCCATATTGTAAAGAAATTTCTGGACATTATCATCTCGTTCTTATTTCGTTAGCTTTAGTGGTAAATTTTTTTCTCTTAGGTATATGATTGAGAAGATCCAACAAAGGATGGCTAGAAATAATAGTGTAGATATAATGATAAGAATATAACGAAATTATAACAAGTTTTGAACACTTTCCTTTTTTTTTAGATATAGAAGCGTGGATGGGGTTTCATTTCATTGTTGACTATCTCCTCCAATTCCATTGTTACTTCTTTGTCTTCTCTTCGCATTTTGGTTCCTATGCAAAATATCAATACACGAAATGAGTAGAAATTTTATAGTGGTCCTAGTCCTTACCCTCATCAAATTGTTTTTTTTCTTCATATTTATCATTAATAATTGTAATGAGTAGCTTGACATTTTTATTGAATTCTCATGAAATTTATTCAAAAGTTTCACATGATTTCTTTGTTTGTTTGTGTGTGTTCCTTTTTTTTTAATTGTAAGATGGTAAAATAAAGTTGGAAAGTTATTATTAAATGAATTATTTGATTGGGCTATAGGAAGAAAGAAAAGGGATTGGGCAATGTATATATGTATGCATGTGGTATTTTGGGTTTTGGAACATTAAAAGAGAGAAAATAGCCCATATGATTCATGATGATGATGATGATGAATGATGAAACAACCATCGTCGTCGAGTGTGGGGAATGGGGGTGGTGTGGTTATTATGATGATGGCAAATGGGTATGATGATTGTTGTGAGAAGAAGAAGGAAGAAGAAGCCAAATTATCGGTGGTTTCGTTTTCTCAATTAAATGTGTTTTTGGCTTTTGCCTTCTACTTCTACTCGAGTACTTCATGACTTTTCCCACTACTAATTACTACTACCACCTATATACTATAAGAATCTTTATATACATACGATTTTTTTATTATATAGTACATTTTATAACTGGTAAAAGTCACTGCACCCGATCCGGTAGTATCCATTTCACACTTTTTCAGAACCATCACTTAAACCCAAGCTTGATTTGGTACTCTCACGTGACCCATCACGACTCATCATACCTCTTCTTCCCAAATCATATAAATATATAGCTTAATTTACTAAATTCATTTGGATTAGTTTTGTTGCGGATTTAATTGGTAGATTATAGTAAAGCTATAGTAATAGACAAGAGTTGGGAGATATATATATTGTATATAAATATTATTAGTTAAAGAAACAAAGTGCTTATTAGCTAAGAATCTTAAGATTCAACATCCTTCATGATGTTGGAAACCATTGGACGGGGAACGACAACACATGGGTCTCTATGTAATATTGTAAAGTAATTAAAATAAACTTTACAACTTTTAAGTCATATTGTGTGTATTTAACGGAATGATTAACCATCATTAGATATGACTTGAACGTGTTGAATATTCTTGGATTTACACACACATACTCTCTCTGCTTAGAGGCTTGGGTACGTAATCTCTTTTCTTTTTTATTCGGTGAAAAAGGGGAAAAAGCTTTGGGATTAGGTTTTATTAAAGTAGTATTCAACAGAAAACACAAAGAAGAAGAAAAAAGAGACAGAGACTTATGATTAATAAAGTTTTAAGTAAAGAGAAACACTTGTACTTGTGAAGAAGATCGAGGTTTTGACGTACTCTTAAAAACTTTTTTGACTTCTTTGGCTCCTTGATAATCATGATTTGACCTTTTGGCAGTCAAATAAATCTGCCAAAATTGCTTCATACAACTCATGACCATTGCTAAATAACATCCTCTAATTTTTGTTGTACAAAATTTAATGTTAATCTCATTAAAAATAATAATTAAGATAAGCTCATTTTGTTGAGCCTAAATTTAGTATGGTCAATATATCACTACCTAAAATTAAATCCAATGTGCTATATATTTATTAAACTGTCGATAAGAGAAAAATCGTAGACTTTTTAATCCGAAAATGAGTCAATGATCTCACATGGTTCCTTTTATATCTAAGAAAACTTATAATATTAACTTATTTGGTCGAAAATTACATGTTAGAAAAATGTTTAGGCGTGTGTATAGCCACGCAAATTGGACTAATTGTCACCTATATTTAAACTTCATGGCATCATATGACCCGTGCAATTTAAGTTGACAAACAAACAAAACAAACTTATTATTATAACATAATCTGAAGTTGAATAGTTTGTTTTTTGTCGTGTGCACTTCTTAACGGTGACTATAGATCTTTTTAGGGAAACATCCTAAATTCTTCTAAATAGTACACATTTAACTATAAATCAATCAGTCAAAAAACAAACTAAAAAAATATATAGATATTATAGTAAGACAATAAGAGAGAGAGATAGAGACTTTTTATTTTTTTGTTGGTTCTTCTTCATCTTCAAAAAAATTCAACTTCATCTTCTCTCCTTCTATCACATTTTTTCTCTGTCCCTTTGTAATCATGATTCTTCCTTTGCCATCATTACCTTCTAAAGGAGTCTCTTTCTCTCTTCTCTCTCTAAAGAATAATGCAAAAAACACAAACTTACAACAAACTTTCATCTATATAACTCCTCTATACATCTCTCCCTAACTAATCAAACACCTCTTACTTCTTCTTTTCTCTTTTACACATTTTCTCTCTTCAACATCTAAAAAGATGTGTTTGAGTTCTTCAGAACCATTTTCAAATCCACCCACAAGACTAGTTTTGTACCTCAAAACTCAAAACCATGTTCGTATCCCTCGTCTCTCAAGGTTTCAATCTCTATCCCTATACACCTTTTTTCCTTTTTTATTCAGGTTCTGTACCTAGACTCGTACATCCTTACTGTTAACGAACTAATGTTTTGTTTTGTTTTTTATGTTTCAGGAGGAGAAAGATGTGGCAGGAGGAGAAAGAGATAGAGATGAAGAATCTAAAGCTATACATAGAGAACCAAAACATCATAAGAGAAAACGAGGAACTTAGGAAGAAAGCTCTTCTTCTTCACCAAGAAAATAAAGCTCTCTTCTCTATGCTTCAAACCAAAAAGCTCTCCTCTGTTCCTTAAAAACAGAACACTTACCATCATCAAGAATCACCAAGATCATATTCTTCTTATTTCTTTAGTGAAGTTAATAATAATAAGATCTGTGCAACTCTTTAACAAAGAGACCAAACAAGATTGGTTCTTTAGAGTCTGATTATCTAAGTGGGTTTTGTAATTTATAATCAAGGGTTTTAGTCATTTACTTTGGTTGTTGGTATACGTCCCAATTTGTTTATGTTTTTTTTTTAGTTTTTATCTTGTAATGTAATCTCTGTATCTCAGTTCTTTTATTAATATGGTTCAAATCTACCTTTTCGATTAAAGTTTTTTTCTTTCTTTCTGATATGTTAGTCTCTATTCCACAAGAACTCATGACTGATATGCAACATATGTCTTTTGGACCATAGTTTTTTTTTTTTCTTTTATAAATCCCATCGACCAATCTAGTTAGCTTTAGTAAGAGCATACCGTGTACCGATTTTTCCTGGTTCAACATTTCAACTACACTATAAATTCTGAATAGTTACGATCATTAGATCCATTGGACCACTACACAATCTTCTAAATTTAGAATGCTAACCGACTAATGCATAGGATAGGATAGTCTGGTCGTCTTACATTATCATGCAAACTATTTAGTCCTTTGACCTAAACCCAAAATAAATGTGAATTTAGGTTCCTCTTAGACCATAACTCATTAGTAATTTTCCTTATTTTTGTTGTTTTATTACAAACAGTTTTTATCAAGAGAAAGAAAAATTTACACAGCTGGCACGAACATCTCACGTGACGACGACGTAGAAAATCACCATGATATTAATTTTTTTCAGATTTGGTCTATCCAACAAAATTAATGAATTTCACATGGCCTATGTGCCGTTAGTTACCGTACCAATATAGCAAATCCATGCTGTTTCAGTGAACAAAATCAAACATGCGCACCGTTTTTAACGAAAGCAACGAACATGCTTGCTGTTTTTATCCCAACTCAAGTCTCACACAGAACAGAGTATGAGTAGAGAACATAGTGAATAACAACACATCCAAAATATTCTGAAAAGCATTCCATAAAGTTTTTTCATTCATCAGCTACATAAACCAAAAGTGAAAAAAACCATCTCTTCTTTAATTAACACCAAAACAAAGAAAACAAAAACCTCGCAAAACGTATTCTAGTATCGACCGATAAGGATAAAGTCATCATCATCAAGAGCTTGAACATCTTTCTCACCAACAAAATGCTCTCGTCCAATCTCCTTCACCATCTTCACAAACTCAAGCCTCTTAGAAAGTGGTAATGGAACATACGGTAACCTAAAAACCGGCCTGGACACTCCAAGCTGAGCCAAAGCAGTGTTAATTCCAATCGGGTTAGGTTCGTGGAAGAGCCAGTCCATCAAAGGTAGAAGCTTTGCGTTCAAAGACGAGTTCTTGCCTTCAAACATCAGTTTCCTCATCAGACCCGGAACTAAGTTACTAGTAACCGATATAACTCCGGTAGCTCCATAATCCCATCTCGAATCGTGACACTCATCATCATTCCCACTCCACACAACAATCCCATTGTTAGTGTACTCTTCGACCCGCTTGTTCCCAACGCATTCCTTCACGCCAGCTAAATTAGGATTCCGGGAGAGTCTCAAGATTGCATGAGGCGGTATATCCTGCCCCGTTCGACCTGGCACATTGTATATAATCGTCGGTCCCATAGGAAGAACAGACTGGAAATGCGCAATCAGACCATCAATCGAAGTTTTCCCATAGTACGGGTTTATGTGTAAAGCCGCATGCATCCCAACCGCGAATCCTTGTTCAGTCGCGTGAATAGCTTCTCTTGTGGAATTACTTCCCGTGTTTCCAATGACTTTAATGCTTCCGCCAAAACAGTTAACGGTATGACCAATGAGCATAATATGTTCATCCCAACTCATCAACTGTCCTTCACCAGTTGTACCACCAACAATAACACCTTCAGCTCCGTTCTGTATCTGAATGTTCACTAAATCATCATAGGCTTCAAGGTCGAATCTTCCATCAGGTAGATACGGTGTTTTGATAGCTGTGATCACCCGTAAAGCTTTAATGTCATCCGTGTTTGTCCTGACAAAAACAAAAACAGAACAAATCCGGTATAAATACATATCTATACGAAACCTTTTACAACGTTGATCGAGCTAAAAGACTATATATCACAGTCACAGACCTGTTTTTAACCTCCAAGCTACGCATAGGGAGATGAAAGTTCGGTACAACAGCTGCTTTTGGAGAGACCCATTTCGAGCTTCTTCTGTGTTACAAACACATAAACGCACATTAAGCTTGACTAAATAGGACAAAGACAAGAATCATGTGTTTCATGTCTCGATAAAAGACCAATCAATATATTAGAGGAAGCAATAGATTCCGATTCCAAAACTAGTATCATTTTATTGCAACTAGACCTCATTACAATAGCATCACTATTCAAATGAACAGATTTTAATTTCGTAGCACTATTATTCAATTACAATTAGACAATGAGTATTCAAAACCAATACCATAAACTATCATCCCTAGATTGAATAAGCAAAAGCTACATAATACGTTACCTATCTGCAAAATGTAAACATATAAAATAAAGAGAAAGAGAAGGAACCTCTTGTAGCTCTCAAAACGTTTTGGACAAGGGAATTGTAAAGCAGAGTCCATAGAACACAAACCATAACCTTTTAAAGCAGCCATCTTTGAATACCCAAAAGAAGATTTACCAAAAACCCAATTACTCAAACTCTGAATCAAATTAGTGTGCGAGGATGATATTAATAGAGTGAATATTATCTGATAGTAGGAGAGACAATAGCAATAGAGGTTTTGTAACAATGGTGGGTTCTGAGCATAATAATGAGAGAAAGATTCCGATAAGGAGGAGCAAAGCGGCGAGAGATGAACGGAGGAAGAATAATAAAAAAAAAAGAGTATATTACAAAACAGAACACGTCTTAGGGTTCTTGTCTCTCTCTCGTTCGCTATCTCTATCTCATGAGATATTGCCACGTGGATATTGATTTTGATAAGCACAAAGATTATGGTTTATTTTGGTTTATTAATATTTTATTGGGTTTTAAATAGCAGCACTTCTTAACACTTTTTACTTAAAAACAAATGTAATTAAGGGGCTCCATTTGGATTTTTTAATCTATTCATATTAGGATTTGAGCATGTTTGTGTTAATCCATTCATGCATGGCACGTTCGTAATGGAACGGTCCATCGTGACTACTCATAATATAAATTTTGTAATGCTTTGATGTTTTTCTTGTCAACGCATTATAATTGTGTTAAGTTGTGTAATTAATATTGTTTACTTTACTTTCTGAAATAAAAAACTCTTAACAACTAAACTTTCCCCTTAAGAATATTGATAAAAGAGCTCTCCGTTATGAGCCCATAATAGGCCCAGTAATTGAAAGATTACGACTTCATCTGAGCCCAAATTGAAGTCTACAAGCCAGTTCAATCAAGTCTCAATGTTCTTTTAGTGTCACAACTATGAACTTATAAGGTCTTTTACTAAATTAAAACAGAATCTAATATTGATAGTTTTGGATTACTAGTTTTACAATTTACAGTCCATATGTTTTATAAGTTTGATTAGTACACAAAAACGGTAAGGTGGAATTGTTAAAAGAATTATAAAGTTACGATATGAGAAAGCAATATAAATTTTTTTTTGAATATATACTCTTAATATCCATAATTGTTATTGTTTCTGTGATCGATAACTATGAAACCGGTATAAATACCCCATAAATATGAACCTGTTTTAACAAAACTAGAGCAAACCTGGCCCTATTCAGATTTAGCAGCATTGATTTGAACATGACTAGTGGATAGCAGCATTGTGTGTGTGTGTGTGTCACTGTCTCTAAGCACATGCAGAATTTGTAGAGAGACTAGACCCACTTAAATTATAGTGGAGTTATTTTGGGTTGTATATAGTGTAATCATTGAACTGGAAAGTCGAAAGAATCTATACCATGTCTAATCACTTATAATGCCGAAAAAAAATATTGAAATTTTTGTTTTCAGATAAAACCATAACAGGGTACAACAAATGGTACGTACTAGAAGATAATAGACATTTATGAAATGTATATAACTATATATTGTTGGCTAGCTATGTTTTCAATAAATGTGAACTTATATCTAGATATATATATTTCTTTGTGGATTATTGATGAATTTTTATTCCAATTTGTTTTCCTCTGTTCTTGGTTAATTAACATCCAGCCAAATTTGATTCACGGATTAATTAACCAGAATATTATTATATGCTTGCCGCAAAGCAACAAGATTCAAAAGGATGAAAACACAAAGAGGGAGAAAGACGAATCTTTCTTTAGTATAAGGTTATGAATGGTGACATCAGAATTAAGTGCGGAATAAAGATACAATGCAGTTTGCATAGTGAAAAATAAACTGCGGAATAAGTGCGGTTAGGATAAAATAGTCTTAGACACACTGTAAAATGATAATATCACGAATGGTAAAAAACATGTGGAATAACTGCAGAATTTACTCCCCATTCACATCCTAAAGTTAAAAATTAACTATTTTTCACGTTCCTATTAATAAAAATAAATTCATCTCCACACTTACACTAAATGAGAATAATATGAAATTATTCTCATTTAGCATATAAGATTATGATTATGATATTTTTAGCATATTGATGGTTTCTATATATTCACTTGCATCCCTATGATATATGATATGTGATATCAAACATTTTTATCCGCGATGAGATTCTTATGAATGATACAATTGTCACTCCACATGTTTCCATATGTCGATATCATGACTACTGTCTCAGATCGCAAAGGATTTGAAAAATTCAAAGTTTCATTGGATATTTGTAACCTCTACACTGCAACTTTCGAAGAATATTTAGCTATGTTAGTATCACATCCATTTGTTATCATTCAGTTTGTATAATTAGGTCTATAGGAATGATCCTATAGTGATAGGTAAAAATCCATTTGGGACAACAAAAATGACCGATTGATCATAGGTTATATAACACACAAAATAAAAGGTGGGTGAAGTGTGGTGTAAATGCAAAAGGGAGAGAGAAGAATGAATGATGGGCAGAGTGGGAGGGAGGTGAAGATGCTTTGGAAGTAAGAAAACTCTTTCTCACTCATCGCCTCGTAAAGGAACTTTTCTTCTCTCAGTCATGCACGTGCATCGGTGCTTCACCCAATGCTCTTCTTCTTCTCCTTCTCTTCCTCTCTTAATCTCTCTGAGATTGTCACTTACACGAAAATGTATGTCTATAGAGACAATGATCTAGCTAGTGAGTTAGTCAAATGTTGTAATCATCATTTTCTTGTTCCAAGTTCAAAATCAATCTATTTCTACTTGACCCTTTTCTTTTGTTGCACCCCATTTTCTTCTTTTTGTGGATTATGTAAATTAGTTTGGATTATAAAATTTGGATAGTATATAAGGATTTTCGTGTAAGTAGTATCTGCCAAATGCAATCACCTTGTTCCCAAGTCTTGTTATTGTCATTATGCTCTCTTGCCTTCACCATCTTCTTACCAACCTCGGAACAATCATTTTTCCTCATCTCCCCTTTTTCCTTATTTTATCTTATATAAAACTCAAAATTATAAATATGGCGTTAAAACTGAAAAAGAAAAACATTATTAAAATCTTTGAATAGGGAAACAATGCAAACAATGTGATATCATTTGACCAAAATTTGATAATATTGTTAGTAACCAGTTAAACTTAAGTAGTAGCTTTCTTTTGGTGTGAACTTGTTGGTGACTTGATGAGCGTTATAACCTTTCAGTAAATTCAACAAATACGTAAAGCTAATTATCACCAACACAATTAAAACACAAAAAAAATCGAAACCAACAACCCATTTATATAACCTCCTAGTCAACGCAAACCCACACACACACAAAACACCTCTCAAACCTAAAAATTAAAGATCAATCAAATTCAAATTCAAATCCAAACTAATGACCAAAACACTTCTCTTCGATTCATACGTACCACGAATCTTCATCCAAAGAACTACAAATTATCTTTAGCAAGAAAAAGGAAAAAAAAAACAAAAGAGTAAATTTAAAATTTAACAGAAAAGAGAGATGAGATTATAAAAATTAAAAACAAACGAAGTATCTAACTTTTTTTTAGTTTTTCTCCAAATTTTAGAAAGATGGTCTAGGAGTTCCCCAATAAGCTTCAGATGGTAACTGAACAGAATTCATCAGATTTGGTGGTAATCCTTGTATAAACGATGTCGGATCTTGCATCATCTGCTGCTGCGGCGTCTGATTCTGATTTTGTGTCCCTCCACTGCCCAAACTCGCGTTTCCATCGATACTGTTATTGTTATTATTATTACCAATCGGACCAGTACCAGGAGTCTGTTGTTGCTGCTCTTCTTGATCATCTTCCTCTAGAGGCAACCTCTCATAAGCAGCGTTACCAAAAGAAGCAGCCATAATAACAACAGGTCCCGAAGCCATAAGTGGACCAACCACACTTCCACCAACAACTTGACCTTGACCACCGGCTAAATAAATGGTTAAACCAGATGCAGCCGGTGGTGCGGGAGGAGGAAGAAAAGAGCCAGAAAGAGAAAGAATCTCGAAACGTCCATGTAAGTTAACAACAGACGAACCACCACCAGGTACCGAAGCTGGTTGTCTTATAGTAACGTTCGTGACCGCACCGTTACCACTCAGAACGCAGATACCACGTTGACGACGACGAGCAAACACCGTGACGCTCTCCATGACGTCACATCCGTTTGCTACTTCCATTACATGTGACTTGAGAGCGTTTGCACTGTCTCTTGTTATGATTATCGGTGGTTTCGGTTTGTTCTTGGATCCTGCTGGTCTACCACGTGGTCTTCTCGTGACCTGATTATTATCTCCTCCGTTTCCTCCTCCGCTTTCTCCGCCTGACCCGGGTGTGTTTTGGTCTTTTCCGGCTGATGAATGCTCGTTTGGATCGAGTTCGGAGTCACGGTCGCGTTTTAAACCACCGATTCGATGCTGGTCCATCTCGTGGTGTTGTTGATGCTGCTGGAATTGATGGTGTGGGTGAAGATGAAGATCTCTTGTAAGAAAAGGTGGAGGAAGAGAACGAGAGACTTGATCCATGATTAGATAGAGAGGATTATATAAAAACCCTAGTTGATTAATCTCTTCTTATCTTAGCTTCCACTTAAAATCAAATAGCTTATATAGCTTGAGGATATATAAGAATACAAAAAGCTAGCTCAAATTCAATTAATTAAGAGAAAAAGGTAGATAATTTGAAGAAGAAGAAGAAGAAGGGAGATATCAAAGTTTCATATACATGAACTAGTTAATAAAACATGAAGAAGATGAAGCTTTGTAAGAATAAGAAGAGAGAGAGATGATGAGTTTAGGGTTAGGTCAGAGGAGGAGAGGTTAAGAGATGAGATGTGGTTTAGTTTTGGTTTGGTTTAGATAGACAGCGTGCCGCATGGGCGGTGTGTGGGACCTACCTACTGTTGTCACTTTGTGGGTTCTACCTTTTTTCTATTTATTTATTACTAGTTTTAAAACTGTAACTTGTGTTCTGTAATAATTTTCAGTTGTGTGTTTTGTCTTTTCAATTAAAAGGTTTTATTATTATTTTTAAATCTGTGAATATATTGGATGAGGTTTTTAATTTAGTTCATGGATGCCGTGAGATTATATAAATTGGACACACAAATTGAAGCACACGAGTTTATATTAAATCTAAAGTATTTATAAAAGAAAGTTTTTTTTTTGTAAGTGAAGCTGATGATGATGGAACTGGTGGTATATATGTAATGGTTTTTGTAGCTGGTACATGCCTTAATGTACGGTACTTAATCACATATTTTTATATATTATGTATCTCGATGTAACGGTAGAACATAAACTTATATATGTACACACAATGACACATGAAACCTAAAGAGCAAAATATAACAATAGAATCTTCAATACAATAAGGTGGGAATATTGAGAAGGAGCCTTACACCTTATATATATATATAATATATATATATATATATATCATTTAAAATTCAAAGCTTGTTAATTTTCATTTTGCGTTAATACAAGATTCCATTTTATATACAAATGGAGGAGTCGTCAGGGTGATTTGCAGAGGAATACATATAATTTTTTTTTTGTATATTAAACAAATTATCCTTTTTGTAGTACTAATATACATGTGTCCGCAAATATATGTACGTTAGGATTAATTAAGGTGCATGAAAGTTAGTGACAAATAATTAAGGGTTGAATGAGAGAAAGAAGCATGAGAATGTGATGAAGAAACGTTATTGTGCATGGTTTTTATATAAGAAAAACGTTATTGTGGTTGGATAATGACAGAAACTGTTTTAAATATTTCACTTAAAATCTATATATAAGAGAACCACTTATATATATACACTGTGTGTTGTAGTATTATTTTTTATGAAAAAATGAAACTCTGATTTTACTTGATTTCTTTAACATGGTCTAATAATGTAGTATCTCAAGATTCCACAACTTACGATTATAAGCTCATATTACTCCATATCCATTCGTTTAATAAAAAGAAGTTTCATTTTGTAATGACTGCATAGTTTAAGCCTTTATAATTCTATTTTAAATAATGCCCCAAAATTGGCTTCTGTTTTAGTGCATTTTCTATTACTACGCATTTATTATTAATAAGTGAAATAAATACGATTTATATGCATGTCTATATGTAGTACTACTACATGATTGTGTCTCCTTTGCACATAGTATAACACATTGATTGGTCGCTAATCAGTATATACCGTTCATCAACAAGTTGAAATTCTTTTAGCAAAACAAAAAAAAACAAAAGTTGTGTATCATTGGTTATGAGTCTTCTTGCATTTCATTAACATTATATCATCATAAGAAAATCAAATAAAAGAGGTTACTCATATAGTTCTTCATACATTGTGAATATGGAAGGACAGCATGATTACATAACACAAAAAGATGTAAATCATTTCCAAATAGAGACTCAAACTCGAACAAAAAACTCAGCCTCTCTAAATAAGAAAAAAAGAACTTAGAACCAATATGTCACAAATATTGTAACATACAATTTAGTTACAAGCCAGAATTTTCAAGGCTTTTTAGCTAGCCTAGTACTAGTATTATATTGAGAGAAATTGATGAGTCCCTTGATTAGATCATATGTATAATGTATGTGAAGAAGCACAAGATGCAAACTCGTAATGCGGGAAGGCTTGGGAAAGACTAAAGAGACAGTAAGTGGAGAAGTAAAGAGAAGATGACAGCCGCGTCAGACGCCGTTGGATGTTTGTCCCCATCCATCATCGATCTTTAAAACCATCCAGCATTACACCAGCTCACACTCGCACGTGCACAATACTGACACGCGTGAAAGTTTACATTTATTGCTACTAAAATCAATAATATTGACTCATTCTTTAGAAAGATCGAAAGAGTTGCTTTCACGTCAAGATCAGAATATATATTCACCACCAACGAGTGATTTTATTACAGAACAAAAAAGAAATTTACCTTAAATATGTCAAAATTGTTATGTTCTCCAAATCTGTAAGTAACTTCAGTTCTTGTTCCATAAAAGTAACATTCTCTTCGGACAAAACATGCCAAAAAGTGTTTGACAGTGCCACTTCTTGTTTTCATAATTATTTTTCTTAGATATATAATTAGACCAAAAAAAGAAAGATATATACATGTTTTTTTTGGTACAAATAATTAAGTTGTAACATAGAATCTCAAATCTACGAACCATGCTTATAAAGACAGCTCTGGATTCGGTTATGATTCTACCATGTTTTAAAAAGTGGATAAAGGTTCTAACATAAATAAATAATCGATTACCCAAAAAAACATAAATAACCGATTTTATTTTCATTTGCGGACAGTACTAAATTTATGTTGGATACTGAAGTTTGAAGCTTGTTAAACGCATTTTATATTTTGATCTCTTTGATTGATTCAATTTTGTAATGTATTTATGTAGCTCTAATTGTTTTTATGTGATCCATTAATTGTGTCGGATAATTTTTTAAATAATTCGGCGACCAGAGATTAAATTATATGTATACAGTATACATATATGCCTTGCAAGTTTCATAATGTCTACCAAAAAGGCCATTTGCTTTTGTTTTCTTCTTGAATTCATATTATATGGATGGCATATAAAACGGTATTCAATCAAGATGACATATAACAAGAAATTATAGATATGATGATTGGGGAACAACCTTGAGGAAAATCCTCAGTATTTTTATTTACAACTATATAAATATGCAAACCCAATATTTAACACTATAACGTCCATGAACATATACATATATATGTTATACATTTTTAAGTACAACGACCAATATACATACATATAAAGTAATGATCATGAACATATGTAATCTATCAACATCTGGCTTAAAAATATATATAATTTACAAATATCAAGATAACCAATAAAAAAAAATGAATGAACCTAGATCATGCGCAAATTGTTAACCTTGATCAAGTAATGGCAAAATCCTACATGCAAAGATTATAAACTCCACTTGATCACCTAGCAATGAAACTAGCTCAACAACAAAATATTGGTGCTCTAATGATAAAAATCTAAAGGTTAAACGTAAAATTATATTACGTGGATTCAGTTTCTATAAAATAATTTTGTTTTGGTTTGATCAATCGAAATGGTTTCATATTACAAAAAGAAATCAGCAGAAAATTATCTGTTATCCTTTTCATCTCTAAAATAATAGATTATTTTCTAGAATTTGAATTCAGAAAAACAAAAGTTTGAAATTTGATGTTAACCTCCATTAATATATACAGGTTATGTAAAATTATACATAAGGTTACTTCAAGGATACAAAAATACAAATTTGCATAATTGCATAATTAAGTAATTAAGAAGAGAGAGTAATGTGTGTGTTGACCGCATGGGAAGAAGAGAGAGATGTAGGTTGAATCTGAAACCAAGACGTGTGGCCATGATCCTCACCCATCCCCCGTGGATCCCGCTGACACCCGACCCGACTCAATCCGGGTGGGTGGATCATGGGTCAGTGCACATTGGACTCACTTAATTTATTTTGTCTTCACTTGAAAACCCAATTAGCAGAAGGCATGTGGCTCTGAAACCCATGTTAACAATATTACTAGTAATTGCATTTTTCAAAACACACAAAATCTGCAAGACCATTAATACACACACTCTGGATCATTACTCACTAAAGCCTAATTAACATGTTATGTAACCCCACTTTTTTTTATTTGTTGATTTCGAGAAATTTGAGAATAACTAGATGTTTTGGACTCTTGTGTATGTGTAAGTATGTGTATAAGCTCTTAGCTCAGTGAAATTGCATATGCTCATTAATGTTCATATCTTACTTGGATTTCTCCCTTTCTTTTCCTTGTCTAGAGATTTGTTTTTATTCGATTGATGTAGCTTTTAATGAGGATGAAAATCATATTATCTCATTACATAATGAAATTTAATCCACATGATCATAAAAAACATAACAATTGTTCTATTAGCTAGTCTCAAACTAAATATCGATTTCTATGATTATTTTTAATATTGTTATTTTACATTTCAGTTCTGATGAAATTAAGAACTCGATAATTTGTTCATTTTCCGTTAATAATAGAAGAATTAGTATTATTCCCGAAACTTAAACAAGATCGGAAATTGATGATTGATTTCAAATTGACTATTTCCATAATATTTACGAAGCAACTTCATGATATTTTGTGCTTAGATCTAGCTTCTCCTTCTTCTTGTTTGCTTTTTACTTACATGATGGGTTTGTATGTGTATTGGTATGTGACCAAACCCCAAAATTCAAAGGAATACACGTCATTTAAAATTTTAATAAGACTAATACAATACACTCTTTTTTGCTTAAGTATTTTCACTTTTCGTTTTGCTTTAGAAAAATACCACTTGTAGTTTTTCTTAAATGTATTAGACTTTTAGATATGATATGAAAGTGCCTCCAATATAATCCAAGCGAATTTGTAATAAATCTTGTAGAAAATATATACTTTTTGTCAGTCAAATTCTCAAACTCAAAATATGGAAAATATAGGTTCCATACAAGTGGAGATGAAAGCTAATGGTTGATTAAAGTTTGATTAAAGTGAATTAAAGATAAGCACGAACGCGAGAATTTAGACAAAAACAAAACATAGCTCGATGCATTTTTGTTTGGCACCCCAATAACTTTTACATATTATAATCTATTATATCCACGTCGGAATTTGTCATATATACCTTTAGTTTTTGGATATGTCACTTTGTTATATTTTTTACATATATATAATTTAAAGAAAAAAGCACACCACTTCAGCTTAAGGACATATTATCGATCGAATTTGGGAATATTATAGTCACAAGTCGCAACAGACAATTAAATTTCTTTATTGTTTAGTGAGAGTCAGACAAAAGACATAGTCATATATTTAATTATTTATATAACACGATATATTATTAAATGTCATTTTCTAACCCATATTATACATTACCTAATCAATCAAGTTGGTGTTTGTTTGTCGTCATGATCCTTTAACAACATCGTTCGTTTAAATCTTTCCATCTTTTCATATTCTCTCAAGACTTAACTCTATTGGAAACTTCCCTTTTAATTACTATGGACCTAAAATTTTAACCACTGAATTAAATCAAGATTATTTCCGGGCCACATTTATGCGAATAAAAGTCACTGATAATTGTGGAAATTAAGAATATATAAATAAAAAAAGAGCTTAAAAATTGGACCACACAGGAGCAAGGCCGAGGTTGTCATGTGATTGACAGCGAGTTATTAGAATTTAGAGATTAGTTTAATTATCTTCTTTTTATCTTCTTTTGAAACGAACATATGCCTCGAGAACTTGGTGCCAAAATGTCAACGATTCTCTTAACAAGTTAACATCGGCTTAAGCATCAAAGCACGACGCATTAAGATTATTTAATTATATGTAACTGCAATCTTAATCTGCTTATTAATAGCTTCTTATTTTTTTAATGTTGAAGGGGCGTTGATTATGGTTCTTAATTACTTATATTTATACACGGTATAGAAACAATGTTTAACGGATTTTGTTTATTACAGTACAAAATTATGAATCTTTGATCTATAATTTTCTCTGCTTCTAGTTCGGTATTAGAATGGGTTTTCTTCTAACCTCAGCCGGTTTTTTGGTTGGATTTCAATTAATCTTTGTTTAGGTTCGAATCACATGCTTTGATCTTTTATGGTTTCGATTATGATTTAGTTTGGACTTGGATTTTAGCTTTGTTTATAGCTCTGATTTAAGTTGTAAGTATGCTTGAAATTAGATAATCCAAAAAACATCTTACAAAAAACTATCTAAGTACATACCACCGTACAATGAAAAGAACACAACCACAACCTTATAGTTTATTGAGAAAGTGTCGAAGATACAATAATAAAATCCAACCAACGCAAATATGGAGAGAAAAGTTATACATTTTATAGTTATAAATGTGATCTCAATAAAAATAATTTACAGGAGGGAGCTCCAACATGTAAGGAAGTGCAAACTTTGTTATTCTAATCAAGTAAGAATTTGATAGTATGCAACAAAATGATTGCGTTTGAAGTTGCTTAAATTTAAATATTGTGCATGAGACATTGAGACGAAATAAAATATTAAAAGCAAGCTCGAAAACGAAACTAACAATAATATATATAGACGAAGTTAACTAATAACTAGCTTTCCCAATTTCAAAACATACAAATTATATATAATGTATAAAATACGTTATACCTTTTCTTAATTTGGCTCGTCCAAATATATAGATTGCCTAACGAATCTCACGTACACGAGTGCCTTTATAAAATTTCATGTCATATCTTATTTTGTTATTTTTAATTGAAATGTCTACTTATTAATTACCTGATGACATTCGATCCCCAAAGCCTAGGCAATATATACGTCCATGATTGATTAAACACTTAGTATTTTCATATATTTTTCGATGTTTCAATTTCATATTTTAATCTCCTGAATGGCTAATTAATCAGGTGCCTATACGTATTGCTTTGTAAATATTAAATAAAATTATATTGATTACACTAAGCTTCATCAAGCCCATAAAGCCCACTAAGAGAGACTGTTAAGGAAAACTAACTTTAGTCAAGGCCTAGGCCCAACAAAATGAAAGATGGCAGATGTTTGTATACCAAAAATGCCTCTAATTGAATTTAACAATGTTTGTATTCCATGATAAAAAAAAAAATTCATTGCTTCTATTATGTATTATAACTTTTAAATTACGCTTATGTTGGAAAACTGTTTAGTATAAATTATGCCTTATCTTCTAGTGTATGACAACAATACAGAGAATACATTATTCCTAAACAAAAGTAAATGTAGTGAGTCACATTTTTATCAGTTTGTATAAATGTTACATTTTTATCAGTTTGTACCTGGCCTTTAGTTTTTGGCCCAACAGAGATTCATATGCAATCTTTTGTATCCTATAATTCATTTTGTGATTATCCAAATGATTTTTAACTAAACACCAATATGATGAGTTTTTTTTAATAGAAAACTATTTTTAAAATCTTTACATTTTAAGATAAAATATTTTATATTTTGAGGCGGAAGAAGTACAATATATAAAATATTAGAATCAATAGTCATAAATATTCCAAGAAAATGATGAACTCTTTTTAATTTTCCTAAAAACATAGGAGGGGGAGATATATTAATTGATCGATCAAAAGCCAAACTCATCTTGACATAGACCGCGACGGCGAGTCCTCATTAGTTTCAGGGGGAGGAGATCCTTGTCTATGTAGGAGCTCATGTGCCAATGCTTGAAGATCATTGTTTCCACCACCTAGCCCCATAGCAGAAGAAGAAGAAGGTCCACCATAATGGTGACGAGGATCAATGTATCTTCGTTGTTGCGCGGCCCATGGAGAAGATGTTTGGTCGAAGATTGATGCTAAATCATAAGTTGAAGGTAATGGTGAGACTTGTGCTGGTAAATCGGTTAGTGAAAGAGGCGGAGGAGGAGTGAAAAAATGCGGTTGAGGCTGCGGTAGAGGCTGTTGTGGCCGCGCTTGCGGTTGAGGTAGCTCTAGTGATGCCAAATGAGCTTGTAAGTAAGAAACTTCTGCTTGTAGATTCACCACCTATGTAACATTTCACAAGTTAAAAAAAAGAGTATTACATGTAAAAATACATATGTTTAAGGACCAAGCATGTAATTTTTGAAAATTAGATAATGATGGTGATTAAGTGATTGCAATTAATTGGCAACATAATAAGGTCAGTGAAATATCATTCTCTTAGTTTTTAACGTGACAGTTTAATTATCCTAAAGAGAGTTACTACGTGTTGTTTCAAAACTTCTGATTCAATGTAATTACTAGCTAGTACTTATCTAAAACTTTGATTAATTGCCTTTTTATTCACCTTGATTAACTTTATTAATCGAAAACGGAATCAATGCATGTTCGATGATTAAGGTTGTTAGACTACAAATTATGTGAAATATTAACGTTTTAAGCAAATAACAAAAATGACACGCATCATATACATTTAACTCCTTATTAAACTACAAGTTAAGGGACTAATGAAATCCGAAGAAACAAAATGGTATATATATATTTTTTCACAAGAAAGAAAACGATTTATAGTGGGAAATAAATATATTGATATATACGTATTAACACAGAAAAAATGTACCCCGACCATTTCCTGAAAACCAGCAAAAAACTTTCATATTTTTGCAATGGGACTTGTCGACGACCGTATCATTTTTATATAATTACACAATACATTATATTAAAATGTCCAATAGTAAATTAACCAGACAACCATGCTTTTTCTCTTTTATACTCAAAGTAGAAGATTTGCAAAAACCAAGAAAATGACAAATCCTTGGAAAAATCAGATGATCTCATTTCACATAAACAAATTGCTCATACTTTAAACTAAAATAGAATTAATTCTTCCATTCCTAATATGATAAAAAAAAAATTACAACATTTTGCAATACTAAAATTATAAATGAAATATATCATAAGATTTTTTTTGAAACAATTTATTTATATAAATAATATATAACAAGAAGAAACGGAAGGAATATATGATATTCTCAAATGAAACGGAAGTTTTTTGTTACTTTGGAAAAGAAAAAAAAAACGTAACCGTCGTCAAAATAATTTGTATTTAGTTTAACTCAATTAATATGTGTTGTTTTCCAATACATTTTAACAATCCCCAAAAGTAAATAAAATTACTTTATTTATGTTACGATTTCAGTGAAATTGAAAAACTTGTTAAAGTAATTAAGAGAGACTACCAAAAATCAATTCTACCTTAGTAAACACATCATGATTTTAAGTCATTAAATTAATTACTTACCTGTTGTTGAAGAGCAAAGATGTGAGCTACACAACCATAGATAGGATCTCTAATCCTAGCTTGAGCTTCATAGCAAATGGTTACAACAGCATCCGATCTTCGATGAACCGGTATGTGTAGTAGAAGCTTAGAGACGTTACTAGCTCCAAACACTTTATGCACCGCGGCGAAATAAGCCGATCCTTGCTCGGAGTCAAAGTAAGGTGCAAATATACAACCTGGTACACACTTTCTTCTTAGAAACTTACAAGCACCACATGGTCCACCACCACCACCACCACCACCACTTCCACTACCACTACTTCCTCCTCCTCCTCCACCGCCAATACTTCCTCCACCACAACCACCGCCAAGTGAGGCGGTGATTGTGTTTACCCCGCCGCTCATGATGATCACCCTACACAACTAAAGAGTTCTTTATCTTTTCTTGTCTTGTGTTTTGGGTTTTGTTTAAGGAGAAAATTTTTGTGTTTGATGTTTTGTTTGAAAGAAGAGAGCAAAGATTTGAGAGAAGTGAATGAGAATTAGGGTTTGGTAAGGAGGAGAGTATAGAGAAGAAAGTCTTTAAAGCCAAGCGAAGACAAAGCTAACAAAAAATAAATAAACTCTCTCTGTCTATCTCTCTTTTACATTTAGTTGTTTGCGTGAAGCAAACATACGATAAGTCTTTTTATCAAAAAAGAACATACCATAAGCCTCTTCTTCTATTGTTTTTTGTCTTACAAACATAAATTACAAAATAAGTTATTTATAGTATAAAAACAAAGGAGAAAAAACGTTTAATATATTAGTATTTTACTATGCTATACTGTTTTTTCTCGCGGTGCATGTATATTTTTTTCTAGAATCGTCTCTACGAACAACTCGTGATGAAATTTTAAATTTCCAAGGAAAGTAGAGTTCTCGTTTTGTTTACTATGAATTTACATGTGAATCAAAGATATTGAGTAATGACATATCTTTTTTTGTTTATATGTAATTAATTGCGTTCCTTAAAATATCTTTTTGAACTGCAAGTTAACAGCTAATTAGATTAGGCACTCAAACATTAATTTTTCTAAAAAATTGTAACCATAATGAAACCATGCATTTTATCTCAAATTTGATAGCCATAGTTTTTGAAGTTTTAAGCTGCAATGAGGTTAACCAAGATACCATTATCTCAATCATTCCCAAAATTGTATTATTGTGATAAAGATGCAAAGTCGTATGCAATTGATCACATGCCTTTTTTATGTAACTAATAAAACATGTTTTCATTTGTTAATTGAAATAGTTAAGCTTACTAATACTAAACAATGACTAGATCACCAAACTTACCTTTGCCCCCAACAAAAAACATCAACTAAGCAGATTAGTAAAAAAAAAAAAAAAAATCGGTTTAGAAACGAGAACCGAGTGAACCAAAGTAACCGGGAGTCAAAATGTCTTAATTTTTCTCGGTTACAAAGGAACAAAATGTAACTACGTGGACCTATCATAGAAGTACACATGGCAATGACGATTGTAACTGCCTAGCGAGTGAAGAAATAAGTGACGTCATTAATCACGTGGGTCCTACGCGCCGCTCCCTTAGAAAGTTAGTAACGCCTCCTTGCTTGCCTCTCCATGTGTATTTAATATATGTGTTACTATGTGACTATGTCTATATATATAATTTCTCTTCATTTTATAAGTTTTTTTTATGTATGAAAGTTTCATGAAAACAAAAGAATTTTTTTCAGGCTTTTAATAGAATAATATTTTTTTATATATAAATTAACAAATCAAAATTATCGTATTTCAAACTCAAGAGATAATACAGTGATATCTAACACAAAATCACTTTATTATAAGTTTTAATTAAATTTTAGTTTCGATAATAACTTACATTTATTTTTGAAGCGAAAATTTAAAACTGTGATAGACTTTATCAAACAATGTAACTTGAAGTACTATAAATATTTTTAAACAATAAACGAATTGAAGAATTATGTGTGACAACTAAAATTTGTTGTGTGCATGAATGCATGGATTACAAAGAAAATTCTTCTTGTCATAAATTATAAAAATGATTGATTAGTCATAGTAATAAACATCTTTGAGTTATATAATAGCGTAATAAATTAGAAATGAGATAATGTAGGAGGTGGAAGTGACATGGTACCTCAAATCTTGGGGATGTACAAAAAGAGTCGAACATTTTCGATCAAACGTAAATTATTTTAATTCGCTATATAGTATATATATCCTCTTAGGTTAGTTTTCTATTGTTCATTATATACTTTAATTCTATATATATTATATTGTCATTTGTATAAATTCGCTTTTGTTTCTTTTCTATGATTGAAATATTTCCTCCCACTCGTGCAGACAATCCCTACTTAAAATTTAATAATCATTTTTGTATGTTATATAAAGGGTCCTTATATAAATATATACACATGTGTTATTAAAATCAAATATTCATATTGTCGTTTCATCATAATATATTATACCTATGAACTCCAAAATCCACCAGTCAATATCTACTAAAAAAATAACATTAGAAAATGATCTAGTGTCGCCTAAAAACAAGGCAAAGCGATTGATATAAGAGTTTAAGTGGGTGCTGATGATACGTGTTTATAGTACAGTACTACTAATCTTCTATTAATGATGCTTTAATTAGCATTTTTAAACAAGTGATCAATAAAATCTGGCCATTGTAATTTAAACCGGTTTGTCACTTACTCGTAGCAACTATAAACTGTTTTTTTTTTCTTTCTTGTTTTGCAAACTTCATATATTGAATTTTAGGTTGAGAATTAGTTCATATTGTTAAAAACTTTCATGATGTTATACGTACGATAAGTAAAGCCCAACGACTTAGTCGATCAGTGGTTTGTCTCCGTATTTGTATGCTTAACTATATTATAAATTCTATAAACATAATCCCAAAATTCTTGTAAGTTGTTTATATAACCACAAACACAAAAACACACGCAGACATACATATTTTATATGACTTCATTTTAAGTCCATTTGATGAAGAATAATAAATAGCTAAATGTCAAGAATTCATGTATATCATATTTATTATTTTTTTTGTCTAAAAAATTATATAATAAAAACTTAGTATTTTGTTTGATATAATAATTGGCCCCTGGTCGGATAATTTTAAGACAGTGGTTGTATTTCAGACGTAAGACAGTTTCGATATTTACTTCTGGTCGCATTTTTCAAATTCGACAAAATTTCGGTCAAATGTGAAAATTCCTCAATACATACATATCATCAACATTTATAGGTGATATGTAGAAAACCAAAAAAATATGCAACATAGAGATTTTGAGAGATCTTTTTAATGTAATTGTACTCATGTCCATATAAATAAATAAAGTTTTTTTTGTTTGGGGGTTAGAAAATAGAGATTAGAGACTTATTATGGATTAGGAGACAAGAAACCGAACGGCGCGATGATGTATTCTTCAACGCTCCCATTTCATACTTACATCTTAATTAAATGCAAGCTTAAGAAGCATATAATAGATAAAGGATGCATGAAGATTATATTAAATCTTATTTTACGTTGAATTCGATATTTGTGAAGTTAACTGCAAACCAATTAGATAAAAACAATGTCCAAGTAGTAGAAACTTCAGCGAGATAATAAAAAATAAAAAGATTATAAATTGTGATCAATGCATTACAATGTTAGATTAGACCATAGAGGCAATGAAAGGAGGTGGTTGTTGTTTTTGTGATAGGCTCACTATTAGAAAAGATGTAGTGAGGTACGTAAGTGAATGAATGCATTAGGCCCGTCCGTGTGAGTCATGCCACGTGTCTGCATCTTACGACGTGGGTTCATTTTGTTTAGCTAGCCCAATGCCATCTATATGAAAAGCATCGTACGATCTGTTTCCCCCATCGATCCCAACCGTTGATTCTGTTCTGCCTCTTTGACTGGAAATTTTGATTTTGCTGAGAAATTAAGAAACTTTCATCACTGTTTTGATTTTATATGTTGATGAAAATGGATTGTATATTGAACATCTTGTGGAAAATTGGTTGTAGATTGTGGTCATTGTAATTAGAAAGTAATTATTTACTTAGATTGTAGAACTTTTTATTTTATGGTAGAAGGCTAGCTAGAAGCCTTAATTAAATATGAACCATTCTTAAACAATTCCTACATTTTTTTTTTTTTTTGCTTTTTGTTAACCGGAGGTGTCCAAGTTCAACTAATCCTTATGTAGTCCGACCCTGGATTTTCTAATGAAGTTTAAAACATAATCCTCGTAGGAATCGAACTCAGGGCTGACACGTCCATATATCCGGTGGAAATCACACTCCTACATTGTTGTGCGATAAATTACAATATAACAACAGTTGACCACACATTTTTTACAATATAGCAACTCCAAATTACATTATATGCAAGATGTTTCCGATTTATAACCATTTCCTAGAAATTTTTTACCAAAACAATCATTTCCAAACTTTTGGTTTTTTAGATAAGAAGTTCTGTTTAGTTTAGTTCAATTTTTTTTATATGATATAATTCAAAATTTAATATATCTAGGACATGAAACCCTCATTTGTAGAATTGAATTCGTGTATAGTTATAACAAATAGAAGCAAAATAGGTGATGAGTGGATCGAGAGAGGGAGTTAATAATGTCGGGTGAAACAGAAACAAAAAGGAAGTAGAGGGCAATAAAGAAGGTCAAGAGATTTTGGTTTTTCAAATCTCTCTGCACTGCACGTATACTACTATCTATCACTTTGACCGTGATTGTGACCTTGATTGTGATAGTGGAGAACCATAGAAGAAAAATATATAATTTTATTATTACTAACCTGTCTTGTCTCACTTACTGACAAAAGCTATAACTTATTGAGACTTACATGGTTTTTATGTTTGTGTGTGTTTCAGTGTCAATTTTGCATCACTATGTTGTACCTTTGTCTCAATCCGATTTATCTAAACCATCCCCCGTGATGATAAGCTCTTGTACATAGAGTTATGGTCTCATTCAAGACCATTCAAGATCTCTCTCCTTGCTACATTTTCAATGTCTATGAGTTCTTGTGGGGATATCTACACATGTACATAACTAAATAAGGAGAGAGAGAGGTGTGATGTGAAAGCATGAAAAGAAATGTGCATGGGGCTAGAATTTATGTTTTTAAAAAGAAAATGCAAATTAGGGTTTTAGGGTTATGTACGTGTGAACTATATGAATCAATCACACGTGGTATAGTATGTATTCATTGATTCGAGTTAATATCTTTATATATAACATTCTATTATTTCATTTGAGTAAACTTATGAATAATTGTCTTTGGCTAGGCTTTGTTTGGTTTAACTTTTATTAACACACTATCTATCTTGAACATGTTAGAAGAAGATACATTTATTACAACATTGAATTTTGTAACCCATATTAATTGTTCATACGAAGATATATTAGAATTATGATGTACTAGTACATGAGTAGTATTCACGTAAAGACCTCAAGGTATAAAAAAAAGTATATGGAATGAATAAATAAGCGGCCGATCATTCAATAGCATTCACAAACTTACATTCACAGTCAAAACCAAAACACTTTTCATCTTATATTTAATTATATAAATGTTTGTATAGTTAGTTCATCGACTTGAACTAAATAAACAAGTGTTCTCTCTCTTTCTCTATCTCTCTACTTGAAGATGATGAACGGTGGTGGAAGAGGAGGAGGAGGAGGAGGAGGAGGAGGAGGAGAAGGACCGTGCGGTGCGTGCAAGTTCTTGAGAAGAAAGTGTGTGAAAGGATGTGTTTTTGCTCCTTACTTCGACGCAGAGCAAGGCACTTCAAGATTTGCAGCTGTTCACAAAGTGTTTGGAGCTAGTAATGCTTCTAAGATGTTACTTAGATTGCCTTTACACAAGCGGCTTGACGCGGTTGTCACGCTTTGTTATGAGGCTTTAGCTAGAGTTCGTGATCCTGTTTATGGCTCTGTTGGCCATCTCTTCTCTCTTCAACACCAGGTACCTCAAGAAACATCTTTTTAAAATGGTTATATGTATAAACATATTTTTTTTTTGGTTATGTTTTAGGTGATGAATCTACAAGCTGAGTTAGCTCATGTGCAAGCTCGTCTTTCGACATTTCGAGGTTTTAATCCTCAGCAGGAGTCACTACTACCATTAGCAAGTCTCAGAAACCCGTCTTTTGATGTGGCGCAAAACCATGAGTATATGATGGAACCAAGTAACTTAGGTGTTATGTGCGAAGAAGAGTTACAACCACCTCAAGATGGGATTCATGAAGATGGGGAATTTCAAGATCTGACGATGCAGTTTGTCCCTAGCTATAGGTACTTACCGAGTGTCAAACTTCCGGCTTGCACTTTCGGCTAGCTAAGTCAATAATTACTAAGTCAGAGACTTATGTTATGTATAATAACAATATGGAGAGTGTCTAAGGATGAATCTTTGTTCTCAATTAGTTTGGATTATTCCGCTTAAGATCATTAATAATTTAATATAGTGTTTCTTTAACAAAATCGTTGTAAGAAAAGAAAGTTAAGACTCAGTTTATTATAGAGATTAGAGCAGCAGACTGTTAGCTCCAAAATGAATATTGAAATGCTTGAAGTGTACCACAAACATGAAAGGAGTGATCCGACGTCGTTTTAATCCTCGCTCGTTTCTAAAGCGACGTCATTTTAAGATTCTCTTGTAAAAACTTTTGATTACACAAAAGAAACCGTGTTGGTTAAGTTAGGGTCAAAACTCGTATATCAAGAACTCAACATCCAATTCTATCTCTCGTCTCCAAGAGTTTCCGAACTCTCCTATCCTCCCCTGACCTCCAAGCCGCACGATCCCGCTTCGAAAAAGCAGAGAAGTGTCTCTATCTCTGCTTAAGCCTTAACAACAAACCTACTTGGTTTGTACTTTCCCAAACTCCAAACAAAAGTAAACTGATACCACTCCCTTCGTTTCCTTACCAACAACATCCCACTTCCTCAACTGCTGTCTCACTCGGTTCAGAGATTTACCTAATCGGCGGATTCATAAGCAAGCGAGTGTTTGTTCTCGAGTGTAAACCTCATCAATGGCGTCAAGTCCCCAAGATGAGTTTTTCCCGAATAGAACCAGCGGTTGATGTAGCCGAGGGTGAGATCTATGTGTATGGAGGCTGCAGCAGGAAGTATCGTGATGACATAGAGAATCATGGTGAGGTTTACGACCCAAAGACACATACTTGGGAACCCTTAATATGTTTTGGAAGACACCCTTAATATGTTTTGGAAATTATGAAGGGTAAGTATTATGGTTCCAAATTACTCTTGCATTCTGCTTTAGTAACACACGCATGATCAATATTTTGGGGGGTGTTAATGTGATATATTATTTAGTATTTCTGTTTTCATATTCAGTTGCTTCAATAGGTTTAGGCAGTTAACATGCATTCCCTGCAGGTCTTTGTAATGGGTCTCTCCACAAGTTCTTATAAACTGATCATAGATTGTAAATCCATGAAACTTAGCACCAAACACACTCAGGAGACTTTTTCCAAAGCGTTGGAAGATACAAATCTCTTAGATTTCAAGCGATCAGGACCAATGTTCTGCAAACGGTTGTCAAACAATAGTGATCATATATCCTCTGTTTGTCAGAAGGAGCATGGACTCATAATTCTATGCGAGGTTGCTTGGCTCACTTGCCTCTAGTTACATTCTTTAATTAGTCCTAGAAAGCATTCAAGCATTTCGATTATTGGGTCTGTCCGGTTAAGTCAATAATCACTAAGTCAGAGGCTTATGTATAATAAGATCGGAGAGTGTCTGAGCATGAGTCTTTGTTCTCAGTACTTGTAATATTCCGCTTAAGAGCATTAACATATGTGTTCGGCTACGTTGATGTAACCGACGGTAAGATCTATGTGTTTGGAGACAAATATGGTGGTGATAAACAAGTTTACAACCCAAAGACACAAACTTGGGAGCCCACAAAGATGAGTCAATATCCCTATGGTATGCGCTACAAGTTTTGCTTAGTAGAGCTAGAGAATGGTTCACGGGGCAGCGAAGCAAAGCTTTTCAATGGGAAACTATTTGTCTGTGATGGACTCTACGGAGTTTATTTTAAGGTTTTGGGACTTAGAGAACTGTACTTTAATCATCTTCTTTCAGTGACAAACCCTGGGGGAGGAAGCAGAGTGATAGTTTGGTGGAAGACTCATACAGATGAATGTAAAACGGATGATTTGGTCTGCACAGATTTTGATTCAGTCTTTTCAAGTCACTGTATATCAGGGACTCGTGGAATGGTCTGAGAATGTGTTTACCTACCAGAGATGTAAATTTGATTATGATTCTAAGTTCCTCTTGCATTCTGCTTTAGTAACACATGCATGACTAATGAGTAACGAGTAGTTATGCGAGACTGTAACGTATCTCTTTAATTATTATCAGCAACTTCGTGTCTCAGATTATANCCCTCACAAGTATAATCGTACCCAAACTTTATAATTTTAGTCATTTAGCTAGAGCTACAATGGGTTATAGGTTGAACTATATGGTCTTCTAGTTAAATGGCATGGTGAGCAACGGAATTATAAACTTGTTGTCTAATACTTCCAACGCCTTAATATTTTGTTGTGTGTTAATAGCAAAATTTAAGTATTTTTCTAAATTACTAGATGATATAAATATCTTGATATTTTTTATACAATTAAATATCATAAGAAAAAGTAAAAAAATATTAAAATCGGTGGGTTAATACCCACAAAAATTGTATTACTATTTTAGTCACCGTTATAGATCACATAAAAACAGTAAATGTTTTTCCGTTTCAGTGGGTTAATACATACGAAATTTTGGTATTTTTTCTAAAATTATCAAATGACATCATTACCTTACTATTTTGGACATTATTAGAGATCATACAAAAAAAGACAATAAAACATTCACTTCGGTGGACTTATACACACAAAAGTTAAATATATTTTCAAATGATATCAATGTCATATTATTTTGGATACTGTTTGAGATTATAAACTTGTTGTCTAATACTTTCAACGCCTTAATATTTTGTTGTGTGTTAATAGAAAAATTTAAGTATCTTTCTAAATTACTAGATGATATAAATATCTTGATATTTTTTATACCATTAAATATCATAAGAAAAAGTAATAAAATATTAAACTCGGTGGGTTAATACCCACAAAAATTGTCTTAATATTTTAGCCACCGTTAGAGATCATATAAAAAACAGTAATTTTTTTTCCGTTTGAGTGGGTTAATACATACTAAATTTTGGTGTTTTTTCTAAAATTATCAAATGACATCATTACCTTACTATTTTTGACATTATTAGAGATCATACAAAAAAGACAATAAAACATTCACTTCGGTGGGCTTATACACACAAAACTTAAATATATTTTCAAATAATATCAATGTCATATTATTTTGGATACTGTTTGAGATTATACAAAAAAAGTAATTTTTTTGCTTCACTTGGGTGGTTTAATACACACAGAATTTGGGTATTTTTCAAATATTACCAAATGAATTCAATGTCTGAATATTTTGGACTTTGTTAAAGATCATACAAAAACAAATTCAAAAACCTTTTGACCTGGTACAATAATACAAACAAAATTTGAGTATTTTTTCTAAAATTACCTGATAATATCAATGCCTTAATAATTAGGAAAATGTTCGAGATCATACAAAACCAAAACTAAAAAATCTCCTCAAACTCGGTGGGTTAATACCCACAAAAATTGAGCATTTTTCAAAACTATCAAATGATATCAATGTCGTAAAAATTAAAATATTTATCAAAGTAAGGTGTTGATATCAAAGCCTTAATATTAATGCGCTGATATCAACATTTGATGTTTTTTTCATGATTAACCGTGGCTAAAATAGTAAGGAATTGATATCAGTTAGTAATTTTGAAAAAAATACTCAATTTTTGTGTGTATTAACCCACCAAATTTAAAAATTTTGACTTTTTTGTATGATATCTAGCGGTATTAAAAATATAAAGACATTGATATCATTTGGTAATTTTGAAAAAATAATTGACACTCATGTGTATTAATCCACCGAATTTAAGTATTTTGAATTTTCTTGTATGATCTTTAGTGGTATTTGAAATATTAACGCATTTATAATATTGAAAAAGTACTCAACTTTTGTGTGTATTAACTCACCAACCAAATTTAAGGATTTCTCGAATTTTGTTTGTATCATTTCTAATGGTGCTAAAAATATTAAGACATTCATATCACTTGGTAATTTTGAAAAAATACTCAACTTTCGTGTGTATTAACCCACCGGATTAAAAACAAAAATTGTCTTTTTTTATGATCTCTAATGAAGTCCAAAAAAGTAATGTGTTGATATCATTTGTAATTTTGTAAAAATACTCAAATTTTGTGTGTAATAACCTACCGAATTTTAGTAGTATCGACCTTTTTGTATGACCTCTAACGGTGTTTAAAATATTAAGGCGTTTATGTCATTTGGTAAAAAATTTTAAAAATCAACTTTTGTGTGTATTAATCTACCAAATTTAAGTATTTATGACTTTAAATAGTCTGATCTCGAACCATGTTTAAAATGTTAAGTATATCATCTGGTTAGTTGTAAAAAAAACTCAAATTTGTGTGTACTAACACAACAAATTTGAATATTCTTGAATATTTTTATCTGATCTTATGGTTTCCAAAATACTCAACTTCTGTGAATATTACCCTACAAAATTTAAGGATTTTCTAGAAAAAATCATGATTTCAAAATAGTGTCCAAAATAGTAAGATGTCGATATCATTTGATAATTTTTAAAATAGTCAATTTCCGTGTGTATTAACCCACCAAATTGAAAGATTTTTTTTTTTCATGGTCTCTAAGGTGTGTCTAAAATATTAAAGTGTTGATATCATTTGATAATTTTATAAAAATATTCAATTTTCGTGTGTATTAACCTACCAAATAAAGATATCCGACCTTTTGAAGAGAAAAAT
>OVAP01000561.1:0-20000 GCA_900406295.1 Aurinia saxatilis
GTGATGGATCTTGAGTTGTGGGGTTAGTATTAGGGATTCCTTAAACATCTTTTAAGTTTAATGCTATTTCTAATTTGATCACCTAGGAATAAATGTTAGTCTTTTCTCACACCCACAAGGTGTTTGATGAAATGCTTGAAAGAACAAGTGTTTAGCTTTGTCACCTTAACCATTGGGAAATGAGTTAAGGTGCTTAGTGGTTGATTGGGCTTGAGTTTNCAATTACTATTTACCCTTAGTTGTTATTGCCATTACTCATTGGTCAATGCTTGTTTTAATTGATTTATTAAACCGTTTAAGCTTGTTTTGGTGCTCTTACTTGCTTTTTATTGTTAGTCTTGTTTATTGCTGATTAGTTCACTTAGTTAATGCATGTTTTAGGATTGAAATTGAAAACCAAACTCTTTGATTGCTTTATCTTAATAGGAATTTGATGTGCTTATCGCGTTAATCGTTCTCTCAAGTGGATTGACCCTTAATCTATACTATAACTACTCAAGTGAGTTATGGTTAGCGAAAGATTTTGAACGCTAGACACCAAACGTCTTGTTCAGGTGTTAGTAGTTTCTAGCACAATGTAGGCAAACTAATCTTCTAAGAAAATTACGTTTGGAGTAACACAAAAGTGAAGACTATGTCTTAGTATTGATATTGTACATGTATGTGTACATCAAATGAAATTTACTAACTTGAGCAACATCATTATAGGAGGGTTGACGAGTTTGCTATTTTTGAATAGTGAATATGAATATTGGTAAAGAAAAGTAGTTTCATAGACGGTGGATCGAACAACTGGATGTGATGGACCTCTTGGTAACTTTCACTATTAATACTTAGAAAATAGAACCAATTCAATGTGACATAGCTATTGCTTTTTATATCTTCTGATTTTTTATTCGAACTTTTAACTTGTGACTAAAATTTTAAAATGTAGAACATTTTGATTGGTCAAATGAAAAATTAACTTTTCATCCTATATATTGTCACCCACATATATAAAGTTGGCTAATAAAGGTGGAGTTTGACTGTGCTTAAGGGGATTAATAGAGCTACTAGAAGTTCTGGAAATGATAAAGAAATGAGTTTAGAGGAACAAGTTGCTCCTGATGAAGCAAAGAAACGTGAATGGGCACTATTTTGTTCTTTCCTCTTTTTTTTTTTTTTTTTTTTTTTTTTTTTTAAAAGGGGAAGGGAANGGAAGAAGTTTGGCTAAGGAATTAACATTTCCCCAACATAGTAATATATCATGGATACTACTTATGTAGAGATAAGTGTGATCCTTAGTGGTGTTGGTTTAAAAATCTTATATGATCTTGAACTGGTTTTGTAAAGACTAGGAGGGATAAGTAGGTATCATTGTTATGTTTACTAATTTAGGGTTGTTTTTCTTTATTTATCAAAGGATTTGATTAAAACTGACTTTCTTAGTACTACTGCTCAGCTTCTGTTTTCCTATGTCGAATTTATGACTATTTCCAGAATTCTTTCAGAAAATCTATTTCTAAGTGTAGGTTTTGTATTACGATCCAGATATGGAAGATTATCCACTAAACTTCCATGATGTTTTTTTGCAAAGTCACGCTCTGGAGGGCAGTACATGGTATTTTTTCACAACCTAAACTTAATCCTTTGGTGGTTTGTCTTATAAACACTTTCTCTAAAAATTCTTAAAGTTGGGATAAATATATAAGGGTTGACTTCTGGAGATATGGGAACGTGAAGGGGCTTAAGATGTAGCATCATTATTTCTTTTTATATGTATTAGCTCGAGATAATTGAAATGTTTGGCTGAAAAGAAATATAGAAAAGACCAGATTAAGTACACTCTTGGATGAAAGGATGTGGGTACCATTTGATCCATCTCTGCCAAAGATAAAACACCTTCTCTGTATTTACATGTAGACACTTTTCTCATGACTTTTTTAGAACCGAAATAAAAATGAACTTCATCAAATTAAAATAAACCAAACCAAACAAAACCAAACCATACTAACTTAAATTGAGTCCAATTAGAGTTTTATCACTGTTCTTAATATACAATATTTATATATAATACATAAGATAAATGTACACACAAACAAAAACTAAAAGTCTGCACACGGTGCGTGCCGACCATCTAGGTGAAATAAAATAAATCAAACACACATGCCGATCACTTATGTAATACACATATTAAGACTTTTTTTTTAATTAAGGTTTTGGTATTTTTATGGTTGAAGTCTGATAAGTTTATTCTTCGTTTAAATTTACACTTCTGAACTATGATATATTTGATACAATAATATTTTGTAATATTCATTTATACTTAATATCGCTGGAAATAAAAATAGCAAATGATTAAAAGAAGATAACAACACATCATCACTTTTAACATATAATGATAAATATATTACAAATGGAATAAATATATATAGGATATACAACCGCCCGCACACGGTGGAGACCGATCATCTTTGTTATAAATTTTTGTGCTTCAACCATAAAAATTCATTGTTCACTTTTTTTTATTTTATGAAAGATAAAAGTATAATGTTCTTTATTTTGTGCCCCGACAGGGGCACAAAGAGAAGCAAAGTAAAAAGCGCACGGACCGATCATTTCTCTAAATATACATGTATATTTTTTTGTTATTATTAACGATTTAGTATCTTTATGTATTCTCTATTTTATCTTAAAATCTTCAAATACTACCAAAGTCTGATAAAAAAATATTTTTTGAACTATTGTGCATTTGATACAGTAATATTATGCAATATTTATCTACACTTAATATTGATAGAGTACATCATACAAATTTGTAAAAGTACCAGATGTAATACATAGTATTATAGAATTATGTTTAATTTTAATTTTGTAATTTATAATTAAAATCTTCTTAGATTTATGGCCGATCATTCTTCTGATGTATATGTTGTATATTTTATTATTTATTTATTAGTGATTTGATATTTTTATGTTTTTCTAATTTATCATGAAATGTTCGAATATGATTGAATTTCTATAAGATTTTTTTTAACTTTAAAAAATGTTACAAGTGTTCTCTCATGGACAATTTTATATAGCACTATCGATGGTTAAGTCTAAAACAAGGGTAAATATAGATTAAAACTGAAACAAGAAATGTTATGTACAAGAAAATCTTCGAGAATGTTGGTTAGAACAAGGGTAAGTCTATTGATTTTCTTCTTTTGTTTGTTATTTTCTCTTCGTTTTACAATTTTTGTTTTTTTCTACCGTTGACTCAAATGTTACAAATATTTTTTACATCTTATAATAGAATCATTTTTATTTTAAAATCATGTATTTTTAATTAAAAAATATTGGCAGCCCACACATGGTATGTTCCTTTGTTGTTTTCATCCCTTGCTTCGTTTCTATTACATTACATTTCTTTACTTTTGAGACTTTTTGTTCAACTACTATTTATGAACATGTCATACAAATTAAAAAAATATCGGATTTATTACATAGTATTATATAATTAATTACGTATTTTTTAAAATAAAACATTGACAGCCCACCAATCATCTAGTTTTGTATTTATTTACCCTGATTTGGAGATTTTTTCAAGAAAAACAATACTATGTAAGATTTATTATGTTATAGACACAAGTCAAGTGCTTTTGGTAGGATAAATTCAATATGCATTAGTCTAGGTTTGAACCCATGCGATAACACAGTGAAAACTTTAACACAAATCATTAAATTATAAATTAAATGAGGTATTCAATTTTGACGAAAATCAAACACTTTTATATATATAAATTAACTTGGAAGTTTCTAGAGACACCTAAAACTTGTTACATTTGATGAAAAAAACACAGAACAAAAAATGAATACAAAGACTAAACATACACTACATCAAAACAACAAAAACAACACCAACCAAAACACGCTCTATCCGTACCCACTGAGAAAGACTTGTGTTACAAACCTCTGACTTATATTCAGGCTGACCGATTTGCTTATTGTTTAATTGAGAGAATTCCATACAGACTTAAACTAATGCTCCGAGTTCCATAGAAGGCCAGTTTTTTTTGTTACTGAAAATGTCTACGGACGGTGAAATAGAAGTGGGAGGACTCGAATTAATTAAACCAAAGAAGAGCATGCAAAGTGAATCATTCGGAAAAGAAAAAGAAAAAAGTGAATCATTCAACGACTAGGCTACTATATATATGTCATTTGAATATTAAGGCCAATTTCATGAGACCCCGAACGCCTTTCACAAACTAAACATATTTTGATCAAAAGTTGTACTCTTCATATGTGTATTGAAAAATAAAAAATTAAATTAAATGCGTGAAATGCATATTGCATGTGTATACCGTAGGTTCTCTATTTGCTTAAAATTTGGGACTCTTACACGGAATATATTAACAGAAAACTTTAATGTGTGTGTATATATATAGACACGCATGTGAGACGGCTTATGTACAAACCTCATACTAAGAACAATTTATGTGATTAAGTTTTAATTTACACAGAGTCATGAGACATTCTCCCTTGTTTATGGCTCTTTGTATTATCATATCTTTTCTTATAAGCCATGGTCAAGGTAATAGCTGCTTTTTGTTTTTGATTGGTTACTCGCAAAATCTGAAATGACGTATAATAGTATTACTATTTATAAAAAGACATAATGTTCTTCAGTCCAACGTAGATTTTATATACTTTTGTTTCATTTTGAAGTCCCTAGCTAATTAAAAAGCCCTTGCAAATGTAACGTTGTTTTTAACCCATTTTTCGAGAAAAGGATTATCAAAGAACAATTACCACTTTTTCTCAGATTCTTCCTATAATAACTCCTATGGTTTACACAAACACATAGACATTACATAGATAGACCAGCGTAGGTAAACATGTGTAACGTTGTATCACTTTCACTATCGACATTCGACACTACACCAAAATATATGTAGTTTGTTTAAGGAATTCTTGCTATCGACAATCGACATCTTCATGGAATTCCATTGGGAAAATATTGAGCATGATTTTATATATATTTATAAAGTTGGCAATACAATATAAGTTTTTAGATTTGTTTATGATTATAAATATCTCTTTTTCAATGTAGAATATTATATATGCAAATCGATTTGGAAATATAATCCGTGTTTTATTGTTATGCGATGCGTACTCTTTATATATTTAATTGATAAAATTCATTTATGTTTTTGGACAATATATCGTTGTTTCCTTAATAAGATGTTTATTTTGTTATTCTATCTAATATATGGTCATTTGACCAAATTTCTTCTTCTTAAGTCCTGTTTAAGATCAACATTTTTTCTATTATTGTTAACTGAGAAAGTATATATACACACACACATATATAAATCCCAAAAATGATTTGGTATGAAACGAGAACAAAAAGGGAAACGATTCTAGGACATAGTTGAATTTCCAACTTGGTGGCCTACTAGTTTGTTATACATAAATATATTTTTCGGAACTTCCTATATACTATTGAACAATTTTTTTGTGGTTGGCATAAAAAATAATTAAGAGTTCATAAGGAATGAATTATTTTGATTTTTTTTGCGTTGAATCATTTTAAGATAATGTATCAACATCCTTTTGGTTTTGATTGGTCACTGCAGAAATGTAAAATAGCTGATATTACAATTTGCAAAAAAAATGGTAATTAATCCGATATAAAAAAAACCAGTTGTTATAATTATGCTCCCTTAAAGAGTTAAAGTTATTGTACGACGGTGAAAAAAATATATTGTACAACCAATAATTTAAAATAAATATTGATCTGATTAGATAATTTATTTGGGTTTGGTAAAATAATGGATACAGTAGCTCAAAGGATGGAGGAGTGCAGTTATAGAACATCCGACCGTGGACCATGCGTAGAAGGAAGGTGCAAAATAGAGGTTTATAATCGTGGACTTCAACCTATTTCATGTGGATGTAGATATAACAGGTTCATAAATACCCATTTTTGTACATGTAGAATATCTCGATGTTCTGAAACGTTGCCTGTCGCCTAGGCGCACGTTATGGGGCAGCTAGATAGAGCTACCAAAACTATCTTTTAATTAACAAGAATAAAAAGCTGAAAAAAAAGAAAGAGGAATATAAACTCCATTGTTCTTGCCTTCTTGGTGTTATAAAAAATAGGATATTAATGTCATATCAGCATTTTGGTTATAAAAACAAACTGAAAATAAGATGAAAACGCGTAGATAACAGATAAAATTAAAGAAAATTACGATATAGGGTGTGTTCTTTCACTTGCTACTGCGACTGGACAAAACGGTGGTAACCACAATAAGTAGCCAAATAAAACGACAATTGGGGAGGTATCGCCAAGAAAGAGAAGGTGTTGCACTGAGCGCACGACTCAAAAACTACGGTAAAAATTTTCAGCGATGGTGAGAAATGTTGTGAATGACACCTGCGACTACACCGACAACTATTTTGAACGAAAATTTTATATTTGACATCATTGTTTTTCTAATCTCTAGCCGCTATCGTAGCAATCGGCTCCCGACGTGGCCATAATTTTGAATAATAAAGGTAAGAAATTTTGAATGGTTGTTTTCGTTGTAAAATATATAAATAACTTCGAGAGAAATCAATGTAAACTTATGAACTAAGAGCATCCCCAATGGTTGAACCCCTTAAGAGGTTCATAACAAATTTTTAAAACGAAATTTAATAATAAAGTAAGATAATAATCTCAATTCCATTTTCCAAATGTTTTACCCACCAATAGTTGATACCCATCTAGAGATTCTTAAGAATTACAAATTAATATTTTTGAAAAAAGTTTAAATCAAAATTATTTTGTTTTAATTAATAAATATACTACATTTTACATTACATAAAATTTTAAACAAATATTACATGCATAAAAGCAAAATAAAACTCATGTTGCTTCTTCTTGGAGACATTTTCTTTTGGTTTCCTAAAAAATCAGAGTACCACCCAATAGCTGACATGTAAGACCACCTGCACTGGTAGTCTCTCTCACATGAGTCTTTCAAAAAAAAAATGAATGTATGTATAGATAAATAATATTAAAATATTATGAGTCTTTCAAAATGAAGAGAGGGAGAGTGTGTTGAAAATCTCTCAAATGAGAGACTCTCAACACTCTCTTTCTTCATGATCACTCTCTTTCTTCATGATAATAGACTCGCTTAATTTTTATATATTATTTGGCTATACATACATTTCTATTTTTTGTTGAGAAACTCATGCGGATGAAAAATTCTAAAATAAGAAGTGATTATGGTGGAATCTCTTATTTTAGATTTCTAAAATTATATTTTCTATTTATTTTTTATACATAAAAAATAAGAACCCCAACCTTTGAACCTCTTTTGGCGGTGCTCTAATGTGTCATCAATTAGGAATATCATAGGATTGGATAACTATTAAATCATACAAGAAAAACATGAAACATTGTTCTCAAACTCAAAATACAAATCAAGATTGACCTTTTTCCAAATAATTAATTCATATGTTTAAATCTTGTGAATTTAAACTTTCGTTTTTTTATGTCGTAAAAAATTCTATAAAGATCAAAAGTTTAACAAAAGCTGGTGTACAACAACTGAAATGGAAAGACTTTTGTTTAAATCCAACAAATTTAATAAGCGCTAATTAATATCAAATTTGATAAATTCAGAAAACACCTTAAATCAAGGGGAACTAAAAAATACTCCATCCGTTTGATAATAAGTGTCGCTTTTTAGAGTTAAATTTTTATTTCATTTTAAATATTGTTTTGTTTTTTTAATGCAGATTTATTACTAAATTTCTACTTTTATCCCTGTTCTTCAAGTTTATTAATTACAAAAACCAAAGAATCTATATACATAAAGTAAGTTTTTTTCTCTTTTGGTGAAGACATCTCATCAATCACATGTACTCCACATCATTCTAATATTTAACTGTAATAACATAATAAATTTAATATATACTTCAATTATTAATTACATTAGTTTGAGTACATTTAATTACAAAAAGAATTTCAAAAGTCATACATGATATCAATTCTAAGAGTAGAAATCATTTTAATATTCAATTTAAAAATGTGAAACACATACTGAAATCAGTTAGTCCAATACTCTGATTTATACCTTTTGAAAGATAATATTTAAAACACGACAAAACCAAATAAAATTTGTAAATAACAACAGCTCTTTATCTCCGTCAATTTTTCAATCTCACAATTCCACTATTAACACATGTAATTGGCAAGAGAGAAAATATATTTTCAAACATCGAACGACAGTCTCTGATAATAAAAACATATAATAGTGTGAAACATTAGATACTTTACAAAAGGGAAAAACCCTGGAAAATATCCGAACTTTACAACTTTTACCAGAAAATACACGAACTTTTTGCGTTATCATATTAATACACGAAGTGATATTCATTTCCAGATTAATACACGAACTGAGAAATTTTGTTTTTTTTATACACGGCGTCAAAATTAAATTTTGAAAATCCAATTTTGCCCTCATCATTCTTACCCAAATCAATTTGTTTTAAAGTTTTCAATAAAACCCATAAATGATTTTTTTTTAAATGCAAAAAAATTTAAGTTAAATTTTAAAATGTCCTATAATATTCTATAGTTTTTAGAGTTTAGAATCTAAGGTTTCGGGTTAAAACCCTAAAGCCTAAAATTCTAAACCATAAAAATGGTTTAAACCCCAAACCCCTAAAAATATAAACCTTAAAACTTAAACCTAAATACTTATTAACACTAAACCTCAATTCTACAAATTTTCAACCCTAAATAAAAAATTATTAAACCATAAACGTTATAAATCATATTGGGTTACCCATTTTAAACCCTAAGTTTTAATTTAGGNTTAGTGTCTAATAAGTATCCGGGTTTAAGTTTTAAGGTTTTAGGGTTTATATCTTAGGGTTTAGGGTCTAAAATTTTTTTTAGTGTTTAGAATTTTATGCTTTAGGGTTTTAACCCTAAACCTTAGATTCTAAACCCTAAAACCCTATAAAATATTATAGGAAATTTTAAATTTTATCTTTTTTTTGTTGCAATTTTACATATTTATTTCTGTTTTTTATTCAAAACTTAAAAACAAATTGATTTGGGGAAGAATGATGAGGGCAAAATTGGATTTCAAAATTTAATTCTGACGCCGTGTATGAAAAAGACAAAATTTATCAGTTTATGAATTAATCTGGAAACGAAATTAACTTCATGTATTAATATGGAAACGCAAAATGTTCGTGTTTTTTTCTGACAAAAGTTATAAAGTTCGTGTATTTTTCAGGGGTTTTCCCTTTACCAAACAAAAATATAAACCATCAATATAAAAAACTTGGCAGCCATTTCACAATTGATGGTTATTAAAAAAACACTAAGTTTAATTTTAAATAGTATGTTATATTAATAAACATTTGATTTATATTACACAAATCATAAACTATTAAATTAATGAAAGTTTATGTCAATGTATTTAAAACAATTTGATTGAAAGAAACAAAATATAATAATATCAGTCTATTTGATATGTATTCATTCATATATCAATATACTGTTAATACTTTTCGGTTAAATGAAACAAAGTAGGAAGAGAAAAAATCTTCAAAACTCAGGGGGAAAATATAACAAAAATAAATGGAAAATGACTATAGAGACAATCAATCTTTGAAGTTCCAAGCGACATGTATTGAACAAATTTAAATATGTCAAAAAGGAAAACTTTATCTTAAAAATAACTACATATATATAAAATGATTAGCAACTATTTCAAATTTTCATGGTGGTGAGAAAATAAACAATAATATTAAATTCTAATAGGTAATTAGACACCGCATTTAAATATGATTAATTATCTTATCAAACACAAATGATAAACTATTGACTTAACCAAGATTCAAATCAATAAATATAGGAATTAAAATTGTAAATAAACAAAATTATGATCGCAAACTTAAACAATGATTAAAAATCTTAGCAAAATGATGTGGGGTAGATATAATGATAAAAATTTCTACTATATCAAATTTACGGTCATACAATACACTGTCAAATAATAAACTGTAAAGACTATGTATCATAAAAAACTTAGAATAACATGAAAAAAATCTCAAAACTATATTATAATTACCAAAATATTTGTGGGGTATTATTATCTCAAGAACAAAACAAATTATAAGAAAAGAAAGAAAAATTAACACATTCCGCGCTACGCGCGGATCAACCCCTAGTATAACATATTAAATAGGGGTAAAACGAAAATTTTTATGATTTTTTTAATTTGTATGATATATGTCAAAACGACACTCTTTAAGAAACAAAGGGAGTGCCCACTAATCAATTATATTCATTTTTACTTCACTTTATTGGTTTGGGTATTTTAATGGATTCTCATAAGAATTTGAAATTCCATAGAGAATTTGGAATTCCATCCAAATAACAAGGTTTTGCTTAAGATTTCTCTCTTCATATTTTTAACATAAAATCACTCAAATCCAACTAAAAATGAAATCCTTATGTTTAATTTTATAATTGTTAAGACATGATTCTGATTTGTATTTTGAAATCATAGAATGAATAACATGTATCTAATAAAAATAAGAAATCATTAGTTTTAGAATTTCAAATCCAGTAAAATACTAAAACCAATAAACCCCACTTAATCTCGTATATTCACGATTTTTTAAAAAGTCTAAAATACCCCTATTTAGATATTAATTATTTATAGGGTTTTAGGGTTTATGATATAGCGTTTAGAGCTTAAAAACCCTAAGTCCTAAAATCCTAAACCCCCAAAAGCCGTTCCACTCCTAATAAGCCATAACCCCTTAAAATAAAATCCTAAATCGTAACAATTATACCCTAATAGTTATTAAAAATTAAACCCTAATTTATAAGGGTTTGACCCAACATCCTAAACCCTATAAACCCTTAGTTAATTATGAATTCTATAATTTTACTAAACCCTAAATTCTAAAACCCTAAAACTATCATTTGTAATGAAAAATAGCTTTGACCAGGACTTACAGCATATTGATTTGTGCCAGAGCTGTCATTGTATCACCGCCTGGGTTCGAGCCCAGCTTAATGCAATATTGTTATTGACAAAAAAGAGAATATTATTAAAAGGAAACTATTGAGTATGTGGTGATTACAAAAGAAAGTTTGCGACTACATGTGTTCATTGTAGTGGCAAAATCGTGGGAAAATGCGACAACTTCGCCACTACAACGTAATTTTTGTGTTTTTTTTCTTTTTTGTTGATTTAGGATTATATTTTGATAATTTATAAAAATTTAGAAATTGATACAAATTTGAAACATAAAAGCCAAATTTATAAGACACAACATTACAATATGTACCATAAACAAAACAACCAAATGCAAAAAGTTAAATATGTTTTGGTTAATGGAAGAGGTAGATGGCATAGATTCTGATTCCATAAAGTGAGCTAGGTCATGATGAAAGGTATTGTTACCATCCTTGGTTTGCATCCCGAGAATCCCAATATGCCACCATGGTATCCCAAAGACGTTCCCCAGTCCACCTCGGTTGATGCGTTGTTCTACTTCCGTAGCTGACTAACCCTTTAAACCTTCTTCGTGCAACTTCTACGAAGTTATCTCTTACCAGATTGGTGAGAGGAGGGCTCCAAGTAAATCGTTGCTACAAAACAGTTAAATCAGTTGTGTTAGAACCATTTCCATAAAAACTAAGGAAAGAAATTAAAAACAAGAGAAGGGTAAAACAAGAGAAGTAGTGTGTTACTCCAATCACTTGATGTAAAAACAGTTTTTTGTTTTAAATATACTTTAACATTCATACAAAAAAAAAACAAGAGAAGGGTAATTGATAAACAATAAGTAAACGTTTAGAACCCAAACCTATGCACACACACAAACACAAACTGTATTGTAGACAAGTATAATAATCATAAAGTGTAATAATGGTTGGTGACATGGCAGATAGCACTGGGGGCGATCGGGTTAGTGATCGGATTCCTGGACCGTCGGGGCTGATGGCAGTGCCGAAGGTCCTTTCGGTTCTGGAATCGGATCTCGGGGATGATCGGGAAATTTCTGGATCATATGTGGTAACGAATCGGGATGAAGCAAAGGTGGCGGAAAAATCTCGTGGTCTTCGGTGGTAACCTAGGGTGGAACAATCGGGGAATCGAAAGGTACGGGTGACAATGGGAAGAAAACCTATTCATCGGTGGTAGCGAAGGATGGTCTTCACAAGTATGATTACACAAGAGTGGAGAAGGATGGTAAGATTACTATACCTATACCGGACGAAGTTTATAAGGATCAACCACTGTGGGATGAACTACTGATAGGGAAGTTTTTATCCAAAGCACCACCAGTGGGCCGGAATTACACCTTGGTGAACAGAATTTTGCCTTTAGGGGAGAAGTCGGTAAGAGTTGAGGTGTATGGTATTCATGATCCCACGGTGAAATTTAAGATAAGAAACGGGTGTGCATAAGAGGGTCTTAAGGAGTGGGTTATGGAATATTTGTGGAGTTCCATTAGAAGTTTCTCGGTGGTGCCCACTAGAGGAAGTGAAACAACCAGAAGTGAAGAAGATGCCAATCTGGGTTGTGGTGAAAAATGTTCCAAGAAGGCTATACTCTTGGAAGGGGCTCAGTTTTCTTACTTCACCAGAATCCCTAAACATCTTCATCAAGTCTTACTGCAAGTCTCCCTGATTGCTATATTTCCATATCCAAAATTGGCCAAGAATCTATAGTGACATATGAATATCCTTGGTTGCCATCAAAATGTGATTGCTATAGGAAATGGGGACATGTTGCTAAGGATTGTTATCATAACAAAGCGAACAAGATTTTAAAAGACAATGTAAAGCATCAGAGTCACCCAAAGAGGGTGAATGAAGCAAATATGAAGGGAGAAGGATTTACTAACCAGAAGACAGATAACACTCTGGCACATTCTGGTCATGCTGAGAAGGTGCCTACTGTACATGATACTATTGTGGATCCTAGTGTTGAATTGCAAATGGAGGAAATTGTAGAGAATGGTTTGCTGCACAAAGTCCCTAGCTAGTGCTGTTTTACATAATGTTGAGGAGTCAAATTCTGTAAAACATGTTGCAGCGGCTGACTTGGGAGGAATACATGACTTAGACACCACCCCTAGTGCTATGTTACAGGGAACTGGGTCTATTCCAAACTCTGTAACATATGCTGCAGCGGGAAAGGGTGTATATAAAAAGGACAATCTAACATTAGGGAATCATAAGATCTTAACAGAAGATAATGGAAATTAGAAGGAATGGAAGGAAGTTTCCCCTGCAAAAATTGCTAGGAAAGCTGTCCAGAGTGAGAATAGCTTGGAGATAACTACTCCCATAAGTTTTGCGCTTTTGGGAGAACTGGATGCTGATAAAGATGGAAATTTTCGAGAGCCTGAGGATAATTCTCAAGATGAGCTGGAGGATTATAATCATGAGCTGGAGATAGATGATCTGCCAGAGTCAGGGAGAATAAACAAGTAAAAAGGCAAATCAAAAGATGTTTTCCTGAGAAGACTATCAACGAGGCCAACAAAGGGAGTCAACAAGTACCTTAAAGGTTCTTTTACTTTAGCATTGAAAGGTGCAGGTAAAGGACAATAAAAAATCTCTAATTATACATGAATTTTTTCTGGAACATAAGGGGGTTCAATCAGTTTAGTAAACAGTCTGGCGTTAGAAATTGGTTGGAGGGGAGAGATCTAAAGTTTGGTTGTATAATAGAAACAAGAGTTAAGGAGAACAAGCAAGAGAAGATAGTGAATGAAATGTTTGGGGGTTGTCATTATTATCCAAATTATGAATATAATGATTTGGGAAGGATTTGGATATTATGGAAAGATGAAATTAGGCTCACCCCTGTTTACAAAGGGGAGCAGATTGTGACAGTTTCAGTGAGTGGTATAGGGAAGAGGGGTGAATTCTATTGCTCTTTTATATACACAGCAAATGGTGCCATGGAGAGAAAGGACATATGGAATGATCTCTCTTGTCATCAACAAGCTAGTTGTTTTAAAGATAAGCCTTGGATGATTATGGAAGACTTTAATGAAATTTTTTAGGGTAGTGAACATCCAGGTTTTGAGGAGCTTGCTTCAATACCAATGGGGATGAGGGATTTTCAAGAGATAATTAGAGAATGTAAACTGATGGATTTGAGTGCTCATGGTCCATTGTTTACATGGTGGAATAAGAGAGAAGAAAAGTTAGTCATTAAGAAACTGGATAAAGTTATGGTTAATGAGGAGTGGTTACAATTATTCCCAACTGGGTACAGTGTATTTGAGGCTGGGGGATCTCTGATCACCTAAGATGTAGAATACAGTCTGGAGGACCAGTGGGTAAAAGAAAGAAGACGTTTAAAGTTTTAAATGTTATGGCTGAACATCCAAAGTTTTTGGAGATTGTGAAGAACTATTGGGGACAATCAGTAAGTTTGTTTCCCTCAACTACAACTATGTTCAGGTTTTCAAAAAAGCTGAAAGGATTAAAGTAAGAACTAAAGAGTTTGGGAAAAGAGATGGGTGATATATCTAAAAAGACCAAAGCTGCTTTTGTGGACTTATGTGATTGTCAAATCAGAACTTTAGAGAATCCAACACCGCTTACCTTGAAGGAGGAGACTTTAGCTTATACTAAATGGTCATCTTGGGCAGCTGTTGAAGAAAAGTACTCAAAGCAACTATCAAAAATACATTGTCTGCAAGCAAGTGACAAAAATAACAGTTTTTTTCATCAGGCAGTAAAGTCAACAAGGTCACAAAATGCTATCAGGGAAGTGAGAAATGCTAAAGGGAAAATGATTGATAATCATGAAGAGATCAAGATTATTGCTGAAGAGTTCTTCAAGGTTTTTCTTAATCACACTACTGATGATTACCTGGGGGTTAATGAGGAAGAATTAAGTACTTTGTTGACCTATAGAGGAGGCATGTAAACTCATGAGAGAAGTTACAGGGGAAGAGATCAAGCAAGTACGGTTTGCTATGCCTGGAAATAAGGCCCCTGGCCCTGATGGATATACCACAGAGTTCTAGAAATCATCATGGAGTATCACTGGTGCAGACTTCATTGTTGCAGTGAAGTCTTTTTTCTCACAAGATTTTCGCCAAAAGGTGTCAATTCGACAGTTTTGGCTCTTATCCCAAAAAAGAATCAAGTATTGGATATGAAAGACTACAGACCTATTTCCTGCTGTAATGTACCCTACAAGGTGATCTAAAAAATCTTGGCTAATCGGCTCAAGCTACTGCTACCAGGTTTCATTTCACCTACCCAATCTGCATTTGTTCATAACATGTTGCTTATAGAAAATGTTTTACAAGCTTCTGAGCTAGTAAAAGATTATCAAAAGGAAGATAGTACTAAGGAGGAGTAATTAAAATTGATATCTCCAAAGCCTTTGACTCAGTGCAATGGAGTTTCCTCTTGCCAGTTTTAAAGGTTATGGGGATTCCTACAGTCTTTATTGGATGGATTGAAAAATGCATATCAACTGCATCTTTCTCAGTACAAGTAAATGGAGAGCTGGCAGGATATTTTCAGAGTAGTCGGGGCTTAAGACATGGATGCTCTCTCTCTCGCTACTTAATTGTCATTTGTATGAATGTTCTCTCTATGATATTTGATAAGGCAGCCAAGGAAAAGCTTATTGGATTTCACCCGGGATGTAAAAAACTTGAATTGACTCATCTATGCTTTGCTAATGATATTCTGGTTTTTATGGATGGGAAGAGAAGGTTTATTAATTGTATTCTTCAAGTGGTTAAAGATTTTCCTGGGGTTTCTGGTTTAAAAATCAGCTTGGAGAAATCTACTTTATATTTAGCAGGATTTACAGAAAGTGCCAAGGAAGATTTGGTTTCTGGTTTGCAGTTTTCACTTGGAAGCTTGCCTGGCAGATATCTAGGGTTTGCAGGATTTGCAGTTTTTATGGATGATAAGAGAAGGTCTATTGATTCTATTCTTCAAGTGTTTAAAGATTTTGCTGAGGCTTCTGGTTTAAAAATCAGCTTGGAGAAATCTACTTTATATTTAGCAGGATTTACAGAAAGTGTCAAGGAAGATTTGGTTTCTGGTTTGCAGTTTTCTCTTGGAAGCTTGCCTGTCATATATCTAGGGTAACCACTACTGACCAAGCAGATGCAGACACAAAATTATTTTCCTCTGACAAAGAGACTGAGATCCCAAGTAAACTCCTGGACAAGGTGTCAATTGTCTTTTATTGGGAGACTCCAATTGATAGATGATGTCCTCGTAAGTATTGTGAACTTCTGGCTTGCTGCATTTAGACTCCTAAGTAGTTGTATTAAAGAGATAGAAGGCAACTGTTCTGCTTTTTTCTGGTCTGGGCCAGAGATGAAGACAACCAAAGCAAAAGTTTCATGGAACCTGGTTGGCACATTGAAGGAGGAGGGGGGTTTAGGTTTGAGAAATATTCGGGATGTAAATAAAGTTTTATGTTTAAAGCTTATCTGGAGGATCTTATCTGCTAGAAGTTCAATGTGGGTTCAATGGATTCATCTGGAACTTTTACAGGGTAAATCTTTTTTGTCAGAGGAAGTCTCAAAGCTTAAAGGTTCCTGGATTTGGAGAAAGTTACTGAAATATAGAAGTTGGGCAAAGGACTTTCACAAAGTTCTGGTTAGAGATGGCAGATGGACTTATTTTTTGTATGATCAGTGGAGTGCAAGTGGAAGATTGTGGAGTAGTATTGGTCAGAGTGGGACAATAATGTTTGGGATGCTAAAGAATACACTAATGGCTGAGATTTCACCAGCAAGGAGACAGACAGTATCGTGTGTCACAATATAATGAGGTGGAAAAGGAACTCTACAATTATTTGCAAGTCAGGGAAGGTGCATGGGCTGATTTGCATATTTGGAGAAACCACTGCAGGGATTTCAAGAGTACTTTTGAGACATATGAAACATAACACAAACTAAGAAGTAGAAAGCAGAAGGCTACATGGAGTCAAGGTGTCTGGTTCAAACATGCCACGCCAAAACAATCATTCATTGTTTGGCTAACAATGCATGACAGACTGACTACAGGGGAAAATATGCCAAGATGGCATATTGAGGTGAAAGTGAATTGTGTATTTTGTGATGAAGAGGTGAAGTCTATGCAACATCTCTTTTTCAGTTGTGAATACGCAGGGGAAATTTGTAAAGCATTAGCTCAAGGGCTTTTTAGAGAACATTATTCGGTGGTTTGGAGTACTCTGGTCAGAATGATCTTTAAGGTAAAGGGATCTGTTATTAAGAAAATTCAGATAAGATATATGTTTCAAACCGTGGTATACTCTATTTAGAGAGAACGAAATCAGAGAAGACATGAGGCAGTTAGTACACCAATCCCAAAAATAATCAAGTTGATAGATAAGGAGGTTTGAAATAGAATCACATCGATAAGAGGAGTAGATGAGAAGATGGAGGATGCATTACAGTTTTGGTATAATTGTAGATGCAATCAATGAAGCTTCTTGATACTATTTAAATTGATGTGTGTCATTTAATTCTGGGATTTGTAGTATGTCATTTTTTAGTTTAGTTGTAAGCTCAGCTTATACACATTGTGTAACTCAAACCGGTCACTTTTTGAATAAAATTTAACAATTTATTCGAAAAAGTATAAATAACAAGACAGTAAGCAAACCACATATACTTAGAACATAAACCTATTAACACACACAGTCTAAACCTAGAGTTCGCCAGCTGATTCGTACAAAAAGGGGTTGATCTTACCGGTAGCTTGTAGAAAAAACGGTCTTGGATATGTGTAGGAGTGACGGACCAGTTGTAATAGGCGTCATCGGATTCTTCCTTCAAGATCTGTGAAATCACCTTCACCATGACTCGTTCATCACGATCAAACCTGCACATAAAACCAAACATGAGGAAGAATGAGGCAGTCGACATGAAAGAAAAGAAATGTGAGAAATAGGAATTTAGAAACTCACCAGATGCCTTCTCCTTCGATTGGAGATAGTTTAGGCAAAACCGTCTCTCGGCCTTCCATGGAGAGCAACTGCTGCAAAGCCACAGGTCCATATGGGTGTTCACCCATGTCGTTCGATTGATAAAGGGTAAAAGGGTTTGAGGTTTGGAGAGGGAGAGAGAGAGAGAGAGAGGATTGTTTCACTGTAATAAAGGGTTTGGAAAAAAAATATGGGATTAAAAATCGAGGTATGAACGCCCTAAATCGAGTTGAGTGAATGTAAATCGATTTGTTGTTAACTAGGAGTAAAGGATCGAGAGAACAAGAGAGTTTACCTGGGATATTGAATGTATACAGAGCATCGACGAGAAGCGTGAAGCCAGAGCTTCACCTGAATCGATGGTGGTGGAAGAAGAGGAGTTGAAGTGAAGATAAGATCTTGGGGTTTTGGAACAGACCTTTAAATCGGGGGTGATAGGGAAGAAAGAAGGTGGGGAGGGAGGATGTGGGAAGGAAGAAGAGATGGAAAGATGAGAAATGGAGATTGGGATCGTGAGAGAGGCAAGAGAGAAAAACTATATCCGCGTTTCAGGAAATGAGAAACAAATTAGGGTTAGCTAGAAAACATAGGTTAAGTCGAAATTTGCCACGACATTGTGAGTGTAATGCGACAACATTAATATTTAGGCGGTTAAACCGAATAATTCGTAGAGACAAAACCATCGCAAACGAGTTACAGTAGGGAAACGAAGTGGCAAAAACATGGCAAATATTGCCACACATTGCCACAATTCAACGAGGTAGTCGCATTGGGGTAGCTTCGTAGTGGCAAAGACTCCAAATTTGTATAACTATATTAGTTAGGTTTAATATTGAAAACAGAAGTTAATATAGTATATAGAAATAAAAAAGTAATGTTTAAATGTTTTTATAAAATAAATATATGAGAAAGAATTATATAGACCTAATAATGTACATATATTAAAATCGTAGTGCCATTAGAGTAGCAAATTGGTGGCATTTGTGGACAGGAATGACAAATTAGTGGCAAATATTGCCACTACAATGCGACGACTTAAAAAAGTAGTCCCTTTATAGTGGCATTGTACTCAGATATTAACCCCTAAACATAGAAATGTAAAAATGTGGAATGGAAATGTAATTGGTGGAAAATGTATTCAAACCTAAATTATATTAATATCATAACTATAATTAAAATCAAGATATGAAAAATCAAATGTTGTGAAATATTTATATAAGTAATCTATGTACATGAACTACATGTATGTTAAGTCATAATGAAGTCATTAGATTGTTTGAAGTTATATGAATTATATTTGGAACTAAGGATTTTATATTTTGTATACACATCATAAAAACATTGAAATTACTATAAACAAGCATGATTATCCTATTTTTGAAGTTATGAAAGCATAAAGAATATTTATGTAAATAGAGTGGGAGAGAAGTGGGAAAATAGTGGCAAATATTGTAGAAGTGGCTAAATGGTGGCAAATATTGTCACCACTAAGCGATGGCTTCACATGGTAGTGGCTCGGCATTGGTATTGTGGTGGGAAATTAACCCCTAAACATAACAATGAAAAAATGTGTAATGAAATCCTATTTGGTGGGATTAGTAGTAAAACCTCAAGTTTATATCTATTATACACATCATAAAAACATTGAAATTACTATAAACAACCTTCTTATTAAATGTTTTTAAAGTGAATAAAGATTACGAATATTGTAGTCAATAAATAGTTAACACTGTGGCATATGTATTGGAAAGGAGTGGCAAATATTGTAGTTGTGGAAAAATCGTGGCATATTTTGCCACCACTTTGCGACTACATAACCATGTCGTCACATAACAGTTGCTTCGTGGGGCAAAGAACCCAAAATATTAAACAATTTCATTTGTTGGGTTTGATTGTGGAAAAAGAAGTAAATTTAGTAAACATGAATTAAAAGATGAATGTTTATATGTGTTTATATAATAAATATATAAAGCAGAACTATATAAAACTATTATGTACAAA
>OVAP01000561.1:25000-33556 GCA_900406295.1 Aurinia saxatilis
TTTTTGCAATGTTATTGAACAAACATCACGGAAAAATCCTCCTATTTTTACAATTTTTTAAAGAATGAAAATTATAGTCACTTCTAAAAACCACATATAAATTATTTATATAAACATATCCATTTATACCTGATATTATTTGATTAACATTCGCCGACTGCAATTCTGATAATATAAATGGAAGTGGACGCTCCATAAATATGTGGCAGTCATGGCTCTTCATGCCAGAGAACTTACCGTCTTTAAAGTCCACACATCTCGCTAAATCAGATGCATAGCCGTCTGGGAATTTAACATCATTTTCACACATTGTAGAAGTGCTTGTTTCGCTGGTGCTGACAATCTGTAGATAGGAACCGGAGCTTGACCACGAGCATCAAAATGCAGTTCCTTTCCTATTACAAAATCTTGTTATGTCAAGTCTTGAGTTAACTGTATCTTTTGTCTTCCCGGGGACGTTCATCAGAGTATTCATGATGTTATCGAAAAAAGTTTTTCTCAATGTGCATAAGATCTAGGTTGTGTTGAAGTTTCAGATCTCTCCAATAAGGCAATTCTCAAAATATGCTTTCTTTGTGCCAATTATGCCACTTCCCATATCCATTTGCCTTCACTTCATGACCATTTCCCCCCACATCATATGTTTTTGATGGACGAACATACCTAATACGCTCGATGAACACTTCTTCACGGGTCAAATTTTGAGGTGGGGCTTCCGTAACCGTCTTTCCTTCTTATTATTCTTCCTTAATCGATGCTCAAGAGGTAAAAATCTTATGTGGTAGTCGAACCAACATGTCTTCCTTCCCTTTGGTAATTGAAAAGACATTGTCTCATCCATGCAAATGGGACACGACAATTTCTCATGTGTTGTCCACCCTGATAACATCCCGTATGCAGGGAAGTCGCTTATCGTCCATAAAAGAATAGCTCTTAGAGTAAAATTCTTATCCGTGGACACATCGTACGCCTCCACTCCAATATGTCCCAGTTCCTTTAACTCGTCTATGAGTGGCCGGAGAAAGATATCTAGACTACCCCGCAGATGATTTGGCTCAGAATTCATTACCGTTAGGAACAAGTACTCTCTCTTCATACATATCCGGGGGTAAGTTGTAAGGAGTCATGATCACAGGCCATAACGAATGATTTTTCGACATCCCAAATGGATTTAAACCATCTGTACAAAGTCCAAGATAGACGTTTTGTGGTTCACTTACGAATTTGGGATGTAGTTTATTAACAAAATTCCACTCAGCTTCATCAGATGGATGACACATCTCAACCTCAGGAGATTCATGCTCAGCATGCCATCTCATTGCTGATGCGGTCTTGTCGCTCTGATACAGTCTCTTCAATCTATCACCAATTGGTATATACCACATACCACTATAGGGTATTTGAGCACGTCCCTCGCTAGGCTTGTATATCGGATGCCGGAAAAATCTACATGAATCCCATTTCTCATCTTCTTTCCAGAAGATCATACAATTTGCAATGCACACATCAATTGCAGTAAGTGTGAGACCTATATGTCTAATTAATTTCTCTAACTCGTAATACGAACTTGTCACAGTATTCCCTTACGGAAATATCTCCTTAATTAGTTCCGTCCGCTGATCCACGCAGCTTTCAGACATTTCATATGCCGCCTTAATGTTCTCATCTGAGAAGCTACAAACAACTTAGAGTGACCTCCGTGACAACCTTCATATAGAGGATTTTGTGCAGATTCTAACATTTCATAAAAAAAATTTGGCCTCCGCATTTGGTCCTAAAGCATTTTGTGGACCTTGTTCATCCTGAAAAATATTATCAGGATTCATGGTTTGACAAAATGCATCATTCACCATCTCTACATATGCTCCTTGTTCTCCCCCACACTTCTTCTTCTCTTCCATTACCCTAGTTTATATTACTACCACTACTTGTTCCTAAATAAACATTTATTTCTTCTCCATGGTTGTACTAAACATAATACCCAGGCATAAATCCTTTACCCAACTTGTGATTCAAAATTTTCCTCCCCGACCAAACTTTATCATTTTTACAACTACTACAGGGCAGTAAAACTTACCCCCATTTTTCTCTTGCAAATGATTGCATACTAGCAAACTCCATGAACCCTTCAACACCCATTTAATAATCTCTCGAGATATGATCGGTTTCTGGATCGATCCTATTGTACATCCATGATCTTGATGCAATCCAATTATTATAATGTTTTCCCATACTTTCTTTCTCTAAAAAAACTAATTTTTTTCCTCTAATTTCAACTGATACTCCTCAACAATCGGCTACAAACCTTTATATAGACAAATTTTGCCACTGCATTGCCACGACTTTGTCACTAAATTGCCACTACATACGCAGTGACAATAATTTAGGCACACCTACTACGCCCAAAGTTAATGCATTTCACCGACACAAATATGCCACTACAAAGCCACTTTAAGGTCGTCGCAAATACATTCGTATATTTTTCCCACTATTTTGCCACTACAAAAATGTGATCTCTAAGATCGTGGCAAATTCGTCACAATTTTACCCAACAATTTGCACATTCACTCCTTTTTCACAATGTCGTCGCATTTCTTTCACTTTATTCCAACCAATTTGCGACGAATTCTTCGGGTCGCTTTAATGCCACGATTTTGTGACTGCTTTATTTACGTTACAAAGTAGTGGGAATTTCATTACAATGTTGTCGCAGTTTTTTGCCACTACATTTGTGGTCGCTTTTTGTCGTCACAATTCACCTGTTTTCTTGTAGTGTCTACTCATTCCTTTGAAAAATTGTAGAGAGAAATAAAAACTTCTTATATTTTTGAATAAATTCAGTTTTTTCCAACATAATATGTGGAACTTGAGGGGCTGTTATTGGTAACTGGATTTGTAGAGAGTTGATGAATTTAAAGAGTTTGAGAGATTTGTATAGAGTTATAGAGAATTTTAAAAATTGGGAGATTTGTAAAATCTTTAGTGAGAAGAATTCTAAGAATCTCATGTGTACCCATGAGATTACATATGAGATTTTCAGAATTATGTTTAATGAGTAAAATTATAAAGAATTTATGTCCCAATAACCATAGATTATAATAGAATTGCAAAACTTTTTGAATAACAAAAGATTTTATTAAGAATTTAATAATCCATCAACCAATAACAAAGGATTTTATTAAGAATTCAACAATCCATCTTCCAATAACAATATAATCTCATAATTTCAAAAGACTTTAAAAATTCATCTGCCAATAATCCTTTTTAGTCTATTAGGCTGTTGCCTTTTTTACAACCACTAAATTTTGTAAAGGAATATACAATTCTACCTTATTTTATTTTTCTAGATAAGCAACCAGTTGTAAATAAATCTTAAAAACTATATATGTAAACCATATAAATCTTAAAAACCAATTTTACTTTTCCAGATAGCTCATATCTCGCAATTTAATCTTGCATCCATATATGTAAAATATGTTTTCAACCAATTAATCTACTTTATACCGTCTTAAACACTGATACAATGTTCCCATCTTGAAAAAACCAGTGTAGCGTCCGTGGGACAACGATCATGCATGTATACATATGTTGAACAGCATATGCCATGTTGGCTCCATGAAACATTAATTTTTCTTGTAAATAGGTAAAGCTCTGCAGCAGTGACACATAACTGAAATGAATTAATTGCAAGTATTGAAAAGTCAATAAAAGTGGAAATAACATTTGTTGACCAAAAACAAACATTTGTTCTTGTCTGCTGTAAACAATTAGACTATATATTGATTCTAATATTTCTTTTAATGAACTTAACTTGGGATTAATAGATACGTAAGTACACGTAAATTTTAAATTCAAAAACAAATTTCATTGGTTAAATTAATCAAAAGAACGGGCATAAAAAAAGATACATAATCAAAAAGAAGAACAGTATGAAATGGGGTATAGAGAAATGATAACACACTACCATCAATCTTACATCTCTCTCTTCTTTTTCATAACTTTGCTTCGTCACGCGTCTTCGATCTATGTCAATACGTTGTCGCCTACGGAAACTCTGACACTCTCAAGCAAGCGAACCATTGTGTCTCGTAGTGAGGTCTTCGAGCTTGGTTTCTTCAAGACCGTTTCAAATTCTAGTGGTGATAATGATCGTTGGTATCTTGGGATTTGGTACAAGAAAAGCCCTACCAGAATATACGTATGGGTCGCTAACAGAGACAAGCCTCTTTTCAATTCTACCGGAACTCTCAAAATCTCCTACAACCTCTTACTCCTCGATCAAGCTGATAACCCTGTCTGGTCGACAAACGTGACCCGTGGAGATTTGAAGTCATCTGTAGTAGCAGAACTTCTTGATAATGGAAATTTTGTGTTGAGATATTCCAACAAAAGCGAGCCAAGTGAATTCTTGTGGCAAAGTTTTGATTTTCCCACGGATACTTTACTCCCGGAGATGAAATTAGGTTGGGATCTCAAAACAGGACTCAACAGGTCACTCACATCCTGGAAAAGTCCAGATGATCCATCAAGTGGAAATATCTGGTTCAAGCTCCATCCTCAAGGTTTTCCACAATTGTTTTTATGGCAAGAAGGAATTACAATATACCGGACCGGTCCTTGGAACGGAGTCCAGTTTAGTGGCATATTAGATAATCTACAACTGAATTATTTGGTTTATAGTCTCACAAATACCACAGAGGAGATCACTTACAAGTTACTAATGACCAGTAACACCACTTACTCGAGATTGACAGTGAATCCCGATGGAGCAATAGAGGCAAGAACGTGGATTCCAAGGGAACAAGATCGAACCTTGTACATGGCTGAACCAGAGGGTGTGTGTGATGCGTATGGCTTTTGTGGTGTTTACAGTTACTGTGATACAAACACGTTACCAGTGTGTAACTGTATCCAGGGGTTTGTACCGATAAATCAACGGGAGTGGTCATTCGGAAGCGCAGGATTGGGGTGCGCTAGGAAGACCCCGTTAAGTTGCGACCGAAATGGGTTCTTGCGGTTAAAGAATATGAAGCTACCGGATACTACGAGGACGATTGTGGATAGGATGATTGGGCTGAAGGAATGTAAGAAGAGATGTCAAAAGGATTGTAATTGTACGGCATATGCGAATGCTGATATTCGAAAAGGCGGATCAGGATGTATTCTTTGGACTGGAAAGCTCATTGATATCCGGTATTATGCCGTTAGCGGGCAGGATCTTTACGTTAAATTGGCCAATGTCGATATCGGTTAGTTCTTTCTACCACACTGCTTCCTCACTCCTGCACAAGAGATGATGTGAACCTTTCACTCTTTCTTTTCAGGAGGCCAGAGTAACAGAAAAAGAAAAATCATAGGTTTAATTGCTGGAATCATGAGCACTATACTTATTCTCGGTTTTATTGTGTTCTGCGTTGGGAAAAGGAAATGGAAAGGAGCAACAACAGTTAGAGCACCCAACGGTAAATTAGTAACCTACTTTTTTTTTTTGAATTCGATTATTATATGTCTAGAGTTTTTCCGTGTATGAATGGAAACAGCGAATCCAGAGAGAGACCAAGATGTACTAATGAACCAAATGGTAATACCAAGCGATCTCAACTTGTCTAGAGAGAACATAACAGAGGATTTGGAACTTCCATCCACGGAGTTTGAACTTCTAGTCAAGGCCACTGACAATTTCTCTGATTCAAACAAACTCGGAGAAGGTGGATTCGGTAGCGTTTACAAGGTAGAAGTTTTAAAACACATTCATAGAATACATCAAATGTGTTAGGTTTCATATAATTTTTTGAATATATGTGATTTTGTTAGGGAAGGTCAGTTAATGGGCAAGAGTTCGCCGTGAAAAGATTGTCAGAGTTGTCACGTCAAGGATCCGAGGAGTTCAAGATTGAGGTGAAGGTGATCTCAAGGCTTCAGCACAGAAACCTTGTCCGGATACTTGGTTGTTGTACTTACAAAAAGGAGAAAATGTTGATATATGAGTACTTGGAAAATTCAAGCCTCGATCGCCATCTCTTTGGTTAGTGTCTCACTCTTTTATATGTGTGTAGAATACAGTTGCATATCATTAGATATAAGTTCTGTAGATTCGATTGTGATTGATTTGTAGGCAAAAAGGGAAGTTCTAACCTAAACTGGCCAAGAAGATTTGAAATCACCAATGGAATTGCTAGAGGAATTCTATATCTTCATCAGGATTCGCGGTGTAGAGTCATCCACCGAGACTTAAAAGCTAGTAACATATTGCTTGATAGAGATATGGTCCCAAAGATTTCAGATTTTGGTATGGCCAGGATCTTTTCAAAAGACGAGCATGAAGCTATTACGAGGAGGATAGTTGGAACTTGGTTAGCAATCAAAACATAAAATTACAAACATATTTTGTATTCAAAACCCTAAGTTTTTTAGTTAAATTTTTCGGTTACGTAGCGGTTACATGTCTCCGGAATACGCAATGGACGGAAAATACTCGGAAAAATCGGATGTTTTCAGCTTTGGGGTATTGCTTCTTGAGATTGTCACTGGTAAAAGAAACAGGGGATTCTTCAACTCGGACACGGATTGTAACCTTCTTAGCTACGTAAGCTTAAATCAAACGAATTCGTTCTTGTTTCATTGAGACAGATCAAACACTTAAAACCTTTGTGTTTACAGGTGTGGAGGAATATGGAAGAAGGAACAGGAATAAAGGTTGCCGATCCAAATATGATAGATTTATCGTCACCTTCACCAACATTTCAGTCTGATGAAATCTTAAGATGCATAAAAATTGCTCTCTTATGTGTTCAAGAAATGGCAGATGACAGACCAAATATGTTGTCGGTGATATCGATGCTCGGGAGTGACAAAGTGGAGATTTGGAAGCCAAAACCACCCGGCTTTTGCGTCGGAAGAACTTATGATACTGGATCGTCGTCATCGTCGTCGGGGACGTGGACGCTCGGATTCACCATGTCGGATATTGAGCCTCGGTAATTTGGAAGTTATCGAACAAAGGTATTGTTAGATACTAGTACTAGATTAAGTGATAGGAACGTCATTTAGAAATAAAGAAAGACAATTCTCAGTTGCTGAGTTTTACATTAAATAAAAGAGAAATTTTATATATTGACTTTTATCATTAGCTAATCAGAAGTAGATCTGGGCAAATTATCAGGATCCGAAATATCGAATCGAACCCGACCCTAAAAATAATCCGAATCCGAACCCGAACCTATAAAATACCTGAACGGGTGCTAAATTTATATATCCAAAAAATCGAACCCGTACCCGAACCGAACCGATATCCGAATGGATACCCGAAAATATCCAAAATACAATTATATACTTATAATATTAACTATCAGTTGTTTTTCGATCAAAATAATTGAAATATCCAAAATAACCAAAATATACAAATTTCTTAGTTATACTTATAAAAAATTAACCAAAATTTATTCAAATTTACCATTTTTTATTTCATTTATAATTAATTTCGGGTATCCGAACCCGAACCGAACCCAAGTGCTACCGAACCGAACCCGATCCGAACCTATAAAATACCTGAACGGGTGCTATACCCCTTTACCGAAATACCCGAAAAATCCGAACCGAACCCGAACGGGTATCCGAACGCCTACCCTTAATTAGAAGTAGGTCTTTCAATTTTTAGTGTCATGACTGATATAATCGTTTTTTTATTATTTTATTTTTTCTCACATCTGTGTTTTTTTAATTAAACCACAATGGTTTAGGATAACCATCGACGGTTTTCCTAAACCAACGATGATCGATTGTTGTCGGTTCTTCGGATCTAACACATAGACATGGTCGATTCTTGTAATACAATACATAGCCATCATCGATTGACAGTTTTGTCGTATTCATAGTCAATTGTAGTTTAATATGTTTCCGTCAGTTAGGAAAAGTTTGGTTATTTTATGGATTATTTTATGTAGAATACATATTCTGTGTAGAATGATTAGAGTATATATTCTGCAAATTCAATTTTATAGAATAAGCCTTCCGTTCTGTTGCCTAATATCAACATTTTAGAACAGGTTTAAATTTTGTATTCTTCGAAACAAGGTGTTTAGAAGTCATATTCTACAACCAGAATACGTATTCTGCTGTGTCGGGTTAGGGACTCAAAAATTGTTGTAGAAATTGAGACATTAGACATTCTATATGGGATAGAGGTTTCTATTATAAAATTCGATTAGAATACATATTCTACATTGTAAGCTTCACTTAAAATTCGGATTTAAAAAAGGTTTGCACTTCCTACAGCTTGAACTTGCGACATTTGCTTGTAATAAGAGTTCTTCTTGCCACTGTGAGACAGTGGCAGTTTCGTTCATTTAAGGAAAACAATGATATACATTCATTAAAATTTTGCTTTTTATTTTCAAATTTTTCTAGGGTAAAACCATAACCATATTACGGTTTCTTCTCCACAAGAATTGTAGGGTTGTTGTCACGGTTTCTATTTCTTCTTCACGAAAAACACAGGGTTCGTTTAGATTTTTTAAGATGGATTCGTTGCAAATCTATGTAATATGCGGTTCTTGG
>OVAP01000562.1:0-33528 GCA_900406295.1 Aurinia saxatilis
TACTACACAGCCAACTAATATATTATTGAAAGTTAATTTACAAACAAAATAACCGCGCATAGCGCGGGTTCTCCCCTAGTCCACATAAATATTGATCATTGCTTTCGGCTGAATAAAAAAGATTACTCATTTGAATATCTGGACAGAGAGCCAAAGAGATTAGTCTGGACCCCGGAATCTATCCTGCGGGCTTTATAAAATATATATTCTAATACTTATGATTTCCTATGCTCGTTATTTTCTTTTTTCGCTATGTTCCTTAATGGTTACTATAGTTTTTGCAAACTAGATTAAAAGATGACTACGAGCCAGTTTATATTAAACAAATCATATAGAAAATAAGCAAAAATAGTATTATGTAGCAAGAAAGGTAGAGGTTTTATTACAAAAGTGATGAGAAACAGCAACGATCTAATCAGATCCCGAAAAACAACAAAAAAAAACTGTACAAGAAAATGATTAATTTGGTGATCACACGACAAGGATGTAGATAGCGTAGATAATCCCAGGGATGTAACCCAACACCGTCAACAAGAGACATATCCAAAACTCAACCTGCATTCACTCATAGCGTATAAACTCATCAATCGTGTGTTCCAAGACACGTACTTAGGTCTATAAATCTTTGGTATGCTTTTAAAAATTCCTTGGTACAAATGGTCATAAAGATGTGTTAATTTTTGGTTGATGTCTCTAGTACAATTAACCCTCTCCTTACCCTTTTTGTTCCCCTTAAACTGTATCACAAAGTTAAGTGATACTATTTTAAATGAATTATTTAGAAATGAAGCAAAATGCATGATTTAGTATATACTATGTTGTAAATCGACGAGCCAAAAGTTTTAAGGGAAAAAAAAATGATTGGAGTGAATACCTTTGTTTGTTTCTAGTGTTTCTTAATTAATCGTGTGTTAATAGTCTTATAAACCTAATACTTCTACATATACGTCTATGAAAACTGACCATCTTACCGTAGTAATTCTGATGTTAAATCACTTAAGATAACAACATCTCCAAGTCAAGGATTGGAGCGTACTGATATATCTACGAAAAATTGCAAGCTGGCCAATATAAAAATCTTAAGTGGTATGAATATGCGAATTTCTCTATAATGTGATTTTGGCCTATGATCTATTCTGTTAAAATATAATACAAGAGGGTAATCAAATTTAGTGTAACAAGTGCTTACCCCACAACCATATCGGAGGAAAACGCCGACGGGAGGTAGAAGAATCGCTAGAATCACTTCGAGAAAAGTCTCTGAACCCATATTAAGTTTTGGATTTCTGAAGAGGAAGAGAAGAAGGAAGAGAGGTTTTGATTAGGAAGAAGCGAAATTGGTGAGTGGGCTAAGAAAGTAAAAAGAAGAGGTGAGGTTTTGCCACCTGTAGTGTTTGCAGTGTATTTCGTGACACGTGTGGTGGCCTATGTGTTACGACCTTGTCCGGTAGACAGAACAGAACAAGTCAAACTTTTGCTTACTTTGGAATTAGAACTGTTTTCAATTTCACTAATAATTCACTGCATCTCAGAGATATTTTGTATTTCTTATTTTTAGAAGAAAAAATTGGTTATATAAAAAATGTTGAATATTATATAAAATGATAATAGATAATTATATAGAATATTAATGGATAAAAAAAGAATAGATAATTTTATTCTGTAAACAATAATTCTCTTAAATAATTTTTTTTTTAGTCTGAATTTTTATTAATATCAAAGTTGCAAATATATAAGAGAACAACAACAGAAAAAAAATGCAAATATGTAAAGAGAATAATGGAAAGACGAAAAAAAATTATTATTATAATCTTAATAATAATAATTTTTAGATAAAACATAATATTCTTTATTATAAATTATTTTAAAACCACACAAAATCTTCTAGTATAATGTAAAATTGGAACAGTTTTTTTTTTCCACTAAAAATATATGTCTTATTGATTAAGTCAAAAGTGAGATACACACCACCAAGATCACAAACAGTGTCACAGACTTTGCCGCGAGTAATAAACTTACCCCGTAGTCTAGAGAAAGAAAAAAAAGTACAATTAAAATTCAGTCTCCACCGAACAGTAAAACTCACTAAACATTACTCTAACATCAGAACAACCATTAAACCTAAGAAATCAAGCCTCTAAGAGTTGTGAACCCCAACTCAAACGCCCCTCCTTGATAAATAAATTGTCTTAATAGATTACGCGTTACTTACTACCTCCACTTGATCAGTAGGCCAATATACTGCCCATATCTTGTAGAAAGGTGGAGCGGAAGAAAGGAAGAACCAGCTATCCCGCCATGAACCACCACCGTAACAAGTCATAAGCATCTCGATCAGATTTTTGTTGCATGAACTAAAGCCGGCAAGCTTCTCCAGAGAGCACTTGGTGTGCTCGATCGACACCGGAAAAATCTTCGAGTCTTCACATCACAGGAAAACGGGATTGAACTAACATAAAGTCAAGTTAGAAAAATTTAAGGAAGTAGAGAGAAAATCTAATTGAAACCCAAATCTTTTTCAAGGCAAAAAGGCAAAAACTTCCGTTAATGAAATAGATTGGATCGGAGGTTCCAACCGGATAAACCAAAACCAGAACCGTAGAAAAATATATTTCTAACATGATCTAACTATGCATGACTCAATCTATAGATATCGAACCTAGACCTGAGTAGATCTCATGTGAAAAACAAACTGTCCTCCTATTTATTAGCAACAAAAGAAAAGAGAAAAAGCCGAAAAGACAAAAAAAAAAAACAAAGAAGGAAAAGTGCCGATCACAACTCTAAAAGAAATAAGATCTACTTGCAAACAATGGAACGTTTCCAAACGTCAGATATGTGGTAAAGAAGCAGCAACGAGGCAGTTTATGGGGTTCATGGCAATGGATTATAAGGTTTGTTCAGTAAGATTTGATCTCCAAGGAATAATAAACAAGGAAACAGTTGGTCCTTCTATAAAACAGATCGGTAAGCTCAGTCAAACAGAGATATCTAAAATGTTTCATTGTGACGGCTTATTGTTATGTGTGACCAAAGACAACACGAAGCTACTGGTTTGGAACCCGTATATGGGGCAAACAAAGTGGATTAAGCCCAAAAATGCTTACCATAGATTAGATAGGTACGCTCTTGGACACGACAAGAACAAGAAATCCTACAAAATATTGAGGTTTGTGGATAGTCATGTGCACGGAATACACCTTTTTGAGTTTGAAATCTACGATATAAACTTGGACTCGTGGAGGAGTCTTGATGTCACTCCTGACTGGGATATAGAGTATCGTCGACTCGGCGTGTCATTCAAGGGAAACACTTACTTTTTTGCTAAAGAAAAGATAGGATGAGGAGGAGTACGCATATGTGAATGATTTCTTACTATGTTTTGATTTTACAACAGAGAGATTTGGACCACGTCTGCATGTGCCATTCCACTCTTATCTTTTTGAAGATGTTGTGAGTCTTTCTTGTATTGGAGAAGAGAAGCTTGCGGTGTTATATCAGTGTTCAGATTTATTGGAGATAGAGATATGGATTACGACTAATATTGAGCCTGACATTGTGTCGTGGAACAAGGTGTTTTTAGCAGTTGATATGACTGGTTTGAAGTTTCATTTCTAGCTGGAAGTTTCTTCATTGATGAGGAGAAGAAACTAGCTGTGGTTTTCGATTTAGACAACTATTATCGCAACAAAATTGCATACATCATTGGAGAGGATGGAAAATTTCAACAAGTGAAGCTCGGAGAAGCTGGGAATCTGGAAAAATCTCCCTACGGTTGCCCATTGGTGTGCTCTTATGCGCCAAGTCTAGTGAAAATCAATCAAGGCCTAGTGCTATTGGGAAAAAGGAAAGATCGAGAAAATTATTAGCTAAGTCTCTTCTAGCTTATTTCTTCACTGCATCATCTACTTCTCCTTATTTTACATTTTGTTTTCTTTGCTTTTATGCCTTACGCTTTGAATAAGACTAGTCAAGTAGTTTGGACTACCCTCGTGATGTTCTTAGCGATTTTGTATAGCATATTACAACCAAATCTGTATTGACCTGTGATTTTTTTACCTATCAAGAGTGCCGCTTTAGGTAACGTCTAATTTCATGGAATGGAAAGAATATTACACTTTCAAAGTTCTCTATGTTTTACATTGACCCCCACTAAATACATGTAACACTGAAAATGAATATGAACTAGCATTTACTTTGGTATCTTTTAAAAAGATAACCTCTATGATCTTTCTCCTAGTTTACTCTGGGAGATAAGAATAAGAAAGAAGAAGAAACTTGAATACAAAAATTGTGGAATATAGTGGACTAAACCTGCTCAAGAAAACTAAATGCTAAGCAGCCCATATACATCCGCAAAAAAATATATATACTTAAATTAAAAAAAAATGTGATGGAAATTGGGATCTTTGTTTCTTCAACTCACCCTTAAACCCATTTTTCCAAATCCAGGGTCTTGCATCATGTCCACGAACTCACTGTAATCTATTCTTCCATCCTGTTGAAAACAACACATAAACAAAAGTTAGTTATATGATCATGGAACATTATGCTTCCAAGTGACTATAGATTAGCAAATATCAAAATGCAGAGTTAATTTAATTTACGTTATCCTTATCAACTTCGCTTAAAATGTCGTCTAAATAATCATCCGCTAAGCCGAATTGTTGGCAAGCTTGTTGGAGCTCGTCTCGGGTTATATAGCCACTTCCATCTTTATCAAAGTAATTGAAAGCTGTGAACAAATGGTCTTCTTTCTCTATTTTGTTTAGATGGACCATGGCTGCTATAAACTCTCCATAGTCTATAGTCCCACTGTTATCTATATCCGCCTGAAATAGTTTTTTCAATACAATTAGAGAGAACCTATCATATAGTTAAAAGGTAATTGAGGTGAGAAGTGGACTTACTGCTTGCATTAATCCTACTATTTCTGAATCCTTAAGCTTAGCACCAACTCTGTCCAAACCTTTCTTGAGTTCTTCGAGAGTGATGTGTCCGCTATTGTCTGTATCTATCATCTTGAACATTTCTTTTAATCCTGCTATTTCTTCCTCTGACAAGCTCTCTGCTATTACCTGAATTAAAATGTGAACAACAAATCATGTAACGATAAATTGGTAAAATGGTAATGACAAGCAAGAAATGATGTTTTCTTATGTGAGTTTACTCATGTGTGGTCATTATGTACCCCTAATTTGGTGTCAATTAGAATTTTTAAAATTATTTACCTTGATAGCAATTTTCTTGAGCTTGTTCATGGCTGAAAACTGTTTCAAACGACTGAGGACAGCAGAATCAAGAGGCTTATCAAGAGCTACACCGTCCACTCGCGCCCAAGGATGACCTAAAACATAATTAACATTACAATATTTAACTCTCTGCTTGCTCTTATACATTCAAGAAGTAAGAACACTAACAGAGAACTTCATGAGTTGTCATTCGCTTCTTAGGGTCTCTAATCAACATCCGACGGACTAAATCTTTAGCGCTCTCCGATACACTAGGCCATGGTTCTGATATAAAGTCAAGGTCACCTTTCAAAACCTGCTCAAAGATACCTTGTTCCGTTTCTGACATATAACAAGTTAATCAGATCTCTTCCCATTTGGTACAAACCATTGAAACAAGCATGGATCAAAATATTCTCTTACCATCCCAAAACGGAGGTACACCACTAAGTAAGATGTATATAATAACTCCAGCACTCCAAACATCACATTCATGACTATAATGCTTCCGCAAAACTTCTGGAGCCACATAATAAGGACTCCCAACTACATCAGTGAACATTTCTCCTGTAAAAGGAACAACATATCAACAATTTGAAACCACCTAAACATACAATTATGCCAACACCTATTATATAATACCTGGTTTAAAGAAGACAGAGAGACCAAAATCAATAGTTTTAAGAGCAGCTTCTTCATCACCACTTACAAACAAAAAATTCTCAGGCTTAAGATCGCGATGCATGACACCAAGAGAATGACAAGCTTCAATAACACCAACAATAATCCTAGCAAGCTCAGCCGCTTTCCGCTCCGTGTAATGCCCTCTCTGTATAATCCTATCAAACAGTTCACCACCAGCACATATCTCCATCACAACATGAACCGCCACCGCATCTTCGTAAGCACCAACGATCTGTATCACATTCGGATGTCCAGACAAATGATGCATTATCTGAATCTCTCTTCTCACATCTTCCACATCTTCAGGTGTTGTCAGTTTCCGTTTAGCAATGGTTTTACAAGCGTAGTCTTTTCCTGTTTTCTTGTCTACGCATAGAAACGTCGTACCGAACTGTCCTTGTCCTAGCTTCCTTCCCACACTGTATATATCTTTGAGATTCTCTGTTTTTCTTCCTAAAACAGAATCGATTTGTAAACCAGCACTCGCCATTCTCTTCATGTGTGCTTCTTTCTTCTGGTTCGTATTCGCGTCTTCTTGTTTGTTGTTGTTCTCTGTGGTAGTAGTAGTAGTTTTTGGTTGTGGTGGTTCTTCATTTGCCATTTTAACGGGAGGAGGCGGTGTGCTCGGAGTTTGTGCTGGAGATAGAGGTGGATTTTCATTCTGATTTTTATTACTTTCGTCACCATGAACGCTCTTCTTACGACTGCTTTCTTCTTTGTTCTTGAGACTCTCGTCTGGTTTCTGGTTCCGCCAAACGGCTGCACTAACGGATTGGAGGAATCCATTAGCGTTTAGACTCGGACCTACGCATACGTTTCCCATTCAAATCCACAAAATTCACAAAAACCTAATTTGCTTTTTTTTTTCTTCTCTGTTTTTCGATATTTCTTTCTCTCTTTCAGCTACATTTTCGACACAAAGAATCCATTTTTGAGAGATTTGCTGTGTCTTCAAAATTCGACACAGCTCGTAGAAGAAACCTGAGATGAACACCTTGCTTGTTGTATAGGGTCTTGTTCCTTGCGCCGGAAGCGAAATTGTTGAGAAACTCCGGGGGATTTCTGAAGATTTGGTCGGATGATTTTGGTTCCGAGAAGATCAGAGGAGAAGAAGAGAGGTGAAGAAAATGAATGTAGCATGGCCATCTATTTCCACGTGAAAATATGGAAGAGTTTTTGTACATACCCCAATTTTAGAAGGACTCACTTTTTTTTTCTTTAAAATTTGTGTCTTTAAACATTTAATTAAAATTTATTTCTACATCTTAAATATATTTTAGTTTGAATGTTTGATTGAAAAAAAAACATAATAATGAGACATATATGTATATATAAAGATTAAAGAGGCCATCTGAGTTTAGTGGCAATTGTAAGTGCACTCCCACATGAGCTCACATTTTTATTTGGGTTCGCATCCTGGTCTTCTGAGAGACAAAAGACAATAGATTACCTGCATAGGCTGAATATGGAGCAGTTGTAGCTATTGTGTTTGAGTTCAAGTAGGTGTTTTTCCAAATGGCTAAACTATGTATCTTAGTCATGTGTTACCACTTCATTTATCAAAGTTTTCAGCCTGGTTTTCTTTTAGTATCACATTTTTCCTCAGAAGATCAATTAGTGGATGCATTGACAAAGCTTTTGCCTAGACCGCAACTTAAGCTGTCAAATGACAAGATTAGTTTCTTTGTCGGTCAATCAACTTGCAGAGGAGTATAGGAGATACATGCAAATTTCTTGGTTATAACTTATAACCCAAATTATATAGTCACACTTGTATTTAGGAATATCTTATGTATATAATCTGTAGCATATACTTTTCTTTTGCGACTACCTATCACTTATATAAATTGGTTATTGAGTTCTTATGAGATTAGTGAGATACAAAATTTCCTACAAGATTTTATAAATCACACCCACCATCACACCCATGATCGAATTCTCTCTCATAACAATTTAAACAAATAATCACTATTAAGTTGTGAAAATGTGATTTACAATACAATATTTTCAAGAAAGTTCTATCTAAAATTTGTTTGGTAAAGTATATACTTTTAAGAAAATAATTACGTGATACAAACAATTTACATACATTTTTGTTATCGTTTCTGTTTCTGCAAATGATATTATAGAATTTAGCTATCCGATACATATCTTCTCGAGAAAAACTCTCCTCTTTCACAATAAATGATGCTTAGAAATTTTGGTTATGTAAACTGGAAGTTGCAATATGTAAATCAAGACATATAGCTTTAATATGCGGGTGTATTCCATCTAATTTGTGTTAGATAGTATTAAGCGGGTGTATTCAATCTAGTTTTTTGAATGATTTTAGTTTTAATATGTTTGTAACATTTCTTATGGTTTTTAGTTTTTACAAAGGTGAATAGTATATGGCTATGCATATGTTCTAGAGCAAGACCATCTCTCCTCTATATACATATATTTACAATAAAAGATGGTAATAAATTTAATTATGTAAATTATAATTTTGAAATATATTAGATACAAACGAAGACATGTATTAGTCAGAGGTAAAAGAAAAGAAAAACTACTGAGAAAATATAGTTTTGCATACACAGATACTCCTTGACATCCTTGTGCGTTGGATAGCCTCTTTTGAGGCAGTTTTTGTGTGTGTATGTGTTTTTTTTGTTTCCTGAATTAGGTCACAATATCGATTATGTGACGATAGCTAGACGACTATGAACTCCTATAACGCTCTTGCAGGCTTTCGAGATTCACGTGACCAAATGAGCACATCATAAATAAAGCTTTCCATCTACCACTGGAATAAACTAAAATTGTCATCAGACGAAAAAACAATGCTACTATCGAATCATCAAACAGTACCGACGTGTCGTTTAGATGGAGAGGGCTATTTGAAATACTGCCTCCGTTTCTTACAGAGTGTCGTTTTAGATGTTTGCACACAAATTAATAAAACATATTAAATTTCTACTATACCCTTAAAAAATTAATTGACTATTCATATTTTTTTTTATATTTGGGGTTAAATTGGGTATTTAATATTCAAAGTTATATTGGAAAGTGAAAACGACACTTTTTGTGAAACAAAAAAATAAAGCTAAAACGACACTAGTAATAAGTAGGCATATATGTCCAATAGCATCCCAAAAATTATTCAAACACAACCAAATTTCTGTCACAACATCCTAATCTTGGACATGGCAGAAATATATAAAAGTTCACCTCTTCTTTTTCATCACCTTTTTTGGTTTTCGAAAAGATAATAATTGGAGAAATAAAACGATTAGTAACCGATCATATGCTGCGTCTGTTCGCTCCAAAACAGCTTCGACTGCTTCACCGTCTCAGACCGTTCATTCATCATCCTCTCCTTCCAATACTCTTTGCTTCTACAAAAAAGAGAAAACAACATTATGCATTCATCAAAATTTATGGACATGTACATACTGGTTTGGACTTTGGTGCCATCTATAATTTAAGATTTGTCTAACCTCATCTTTAACAGAAGATGCAGCTCGATCATGTGAACTGCTTCAGCATAAACTCCAACCTGCATATCACAAGAAAAAATCAATGCCTCACTACAGAGAGTGGAAACAGAAATTGAGAGGGTAGTATGTTTAAATGTTGCAAGAATACAAAACAAACCTCTCTACACACGGGACACTTGGAACATGTCGGAGCTTCTTTGATGCCTTGGAAAATCATTACAGAAGCAGCGGAGCAAGCACACGCTTTACAAAATATGTGACCACATTTTAAAGCATATGGATTGAATACCGTTTCCTGCCAAGTTCACAACAAATACATTAAGACTCTTCACCTCCATGAGAGAGGACATAATTCAAGTATGTAAAAAAAAGGTTAAGAGTTTTTATTACGAGGCAAATTGCGCAAGTTAGATCAAACTCGAGTTCGATTGAAGTAGGTAGCACTAGTTTCATCACAGGTTGATCATCGTTGAGATTCTCACAAGAGACGCGGCCAAAGGAGTCCTTGAAGTTTCCAACTTTGTCAAGCCCAGAGTTGAGATAAAAGGCTCCAAGTTCTATGAGCCAAGGTGAATGCAAAAGCTCGATGCGCTCTGCTCGCATTTTCAACTTGAAATTCTTCCCATTATCTGAGCTATGCACCTGAAGTCATTATTTTAAACCGGTTTAGTGAATTGCTTTCTTTTTTGTTCAAATACATGTTCTGATGTTGTTAATAATGTCTAACCTTGTCATATTTCTTGAGGATTTTGCGGATAGCAATGGCGTTCATTGTGATGTATTGAATCAAGATATGGCCCTCATGGATTAAAGCTTGTCTTTCGTCCGTGAAGCATCTGCGTAGACGCATCATGTATCTTTGCATCCCAGTGGCCACATGAAGATGGAGAAGGTGCCTCACTCTTGACTTGAAGAATCCTGCTATGTCAATAGCTTCCTTCATCAGCTCCTCAAAGAACATCTGATCACACGCTGCATTTGCAACATAACAATTTACATCAACCTCCTAATATAAATTAAGGAAAAATACACTCAACAGTTAACACTAAACAATGTGAAATCTTTGACATAACAAAGTTTTGATTTATCCATAACTAGGACATGTTTTTAAGCTTGAAATCAGTTCATAGCTTATTTTCTTCTATAGGAATTATTGAACATAAATATGAACTGAGGCTTCAAATTTTTTTAGCAACATTAGATTTGAATTTAGCACAGAAGCTTCCTAATGGTTTGAGGGTCTTTTAATGGTGAACAGAACACATAACGAATGATGGAAGTTAAAACCGACTTAAAACCAATTGGAAATTAACTGATTAACACATGTTTTTGTATATGTTTTGTTAGATCTATCTTCACTTCCAATGTGAGATAATCTAACAATCTCACTCAGTATGCAAAGCAAAAATAACCCATCGCCTCAAAAACCATCACTACAAGAATATCACCATAAAGTGGCAATAGTCCATCTGGTCTCTAATATCAATTTAATTATCATGGATTAGTAGCTCAAAATCATTGTCGATCCATCTCCGCTTATAATGTGTAAGCTAACAAATTCTAATATAGATGATCAAAGGATAAGCATAGGCCTAAGCAGTGCTATATATGTATTAGACTACAAAATTATCTAAAGACTAGAGTGAAAAGGGGAGAGAAGATATACATACAAGGACAAGTCTGACATTGGCATGGAGCAGACAAAGACTTATCCGACGAGACGATGTTTTCATCATCAGATCGTGTGGAGGAGTTATTACATGTCTTGCACCTCTTCAACACTTTCTTGAGTTTCTTGTACTCAACATGCCGACATTTTTCCAGGAACCATTCCTCTTCTCCATGGAGATATTCCGTGAATGTCTCTCCAAACTTCATCTTCTCGCATACTACTACACAAATCTCAACCTCAAGCTGCAATATGTATACATATACCAATATGAGATATCTAATCGAATCTAATGTGTAACATTAATTTATATAAAATTTTGTTTATAGTGAATTTGAGTGAATCTGAAAAGAAAATAACCCTCTGTTATATAGAATTGAATCGACAATTGAAGAGAAGATCTGAAAGTATCGAAGCTAATTACCTTTTGTAACGTCAAAAAACAAGTGATTGAGAACAACAGAATGTGAGAGCTTGTGAAAGAAGACGAAGGGCTCTTCGCTTTAAACTTTCTTGGTTGTTCGATCTCCTATTTTTAGGGTTTTGATTGTTGTGCTTTATCTTTTGGTATTTTTAGGGTTTTTTGTTGTAACAAACATATCAGCCAAGTTGCTTTGGTACCTGAATAGTTGTCGTTTTAATCGGCATGCCGCTTACGTGTTAGATAGAATATTAAAGATTAATTTATATTCCTAAATTTCTTTAAGAAAATTAATTTTGTTGTTGTTATCGCTTAGTAAATTTTAAAAGATATTATTGTTAGTCATACGTGTTGTTTTGTTTACCAGTCGTACGTTTCAATCATATTAATTCGAATATATTTTCACATGTTGGGTTCTAAATGAGCGGTGCATATAACAGGCATGTTAGACAAGGAAAGGGAAGCAAGTATATGGTTATTGCGATACACCAGGATAGGAACAGACCAAACTAGTTCAGTGAGTGTAAATTATGCGGCGCAAAACAAATCTCAAAATACCGAGGAATACAATAACCACTGTGAGAAAAATATTTGAATGGTTTAAAGAGACTTTTTTTTTTTGGCAACTAATTCAAGAAAAATGTATCTGAGGGAGTAGCATAATTAAGTGTCATCAGTTTGCTCATAAACAACACGATTTACTGGATACAAAACAACTAGTTTTTTTTTTTTTTGAAAAGTACAAAACAACTAGTTTATCCTTCAAATTTGTTACACAAAACCAAAGCTTAAGAAAAGAAAAATATATATATAACATTTGAACAAACAAAATTTGGGGATTTCAAACCCGGTGACCCTGTGGATGAAATCTTAGAAGCATTCTCATTTTCTTATTATTACTAACTGTTATATCATAGTCTATCAAAGTCTATCCTTTGATGATATTTGTTGTTTTGCCGAGTTTTTAGAGCTTTTACAGATTATTACACGAGTTAGCTGAACTTGGTGAATGAAGGACAGCGAACGAAGAAATATGCACTTGTTTTAAAGCTAGTGTCGATCGACACCCATCGTTGTTCGAGTCTATCATTTTTAAAAAAAAATTGTAAACTGCCCCCAGAAATTTCCAAGCGGTCAGAAGACCCCAATTCGTGTTTTAGAGATTTTCATACTTTGTTATTAGCTATCTTTTGTTATTGATACCCAAGAGATTTGTACCATAGCTTTTAGGAGAAGATTCCGAGACTTTGTTCGCTTGAGAGAAGAATCTGAACCCCTTTGTATCTCATGCTTGTTTCAGTGTAATTATGTTTGAGTAGTTTATGTGGTAGACTCAAGGTTATTCAAAGGTTAAAGATGGATTGTTGGATAAGATTAATTTGTTTGGTAAATCATATTGTTCTTTATCTAGATTGAGTTTAATGTTAGTTCTAGTTTGATGGACTAGATTTTAGATCATATGCTAATTAATTGATGCAAAAGTATTATTAATAACATGTACTATCTTAAATTAGCAAAATTCCTATATGCAAATAAATTTCATGTATGAGATTTTATGAACAAAATGAACCTAAAATTAATGTTTGTCTTAATTTTTTGAATTTGTTAAAAAAATAGATTTCTAGGATTTAAAGATAGATCATATGCAAATAAGTTGATTGATTTATCTGAGTATTTCAAGTTCTAGAACTGATCTTCATAATTTTTTTAGCAGTTTTCCAATATAAATTTCATATTTACCCGAGAATTTTTCAAGACCTGACTTTGTTTTTTGAAAGATTTTTGTATTCACCCGAAAATTTTTCAAGGCCTGATATTTAATTTGTCTCATTGAAGTTTAAAACCAAAACCAGCCGATTTTTATTAATTCTTTTTTGTTAATCGTTTCATTTAAACTCAGTTTGATTTGAACCTAAGAATCTGCTGTGCAACATTAATATTTAAGGATTCAATAACCTTTCGTATTATAACTGTTTTTTTGTGCACTTATAGTGATTACTCTAAAGACAAAACTTTAGAGGTATCATCCACAATCTTCTTCAAAACACTAAAACCTAAAACCTTAAAACATGAATTTTCGTCAAAGCCTACAAATCCGGTTTGACTCTCTTGACCGTTAGTTTCACAATGTTGTTGTACCCAAAAAAAAAAAAAAATTATAGATATTCTTCAAATCAATCATAACATTAGTCCTGTAGAATTATTATCTCAAGTTTGAAGATAGATTCATATAGGTTGGGTTATTGCATGCTTGATTCGCACTCGAAATTAAAATCTTCTTAACTCAAATATTGTTCCAACTTCTAAACTCACTGGTTTCAATATTGTTATTCTTCCTTTTCATTAAATTTCACATCGAGTGACGAGTCGCCACATTAGAATTCTCATAACAAAAGTTCAGCCGTCAATTATTCAATTTTGTCGCACTGAAATTGCTATTATTACTTAGAAGAAGTCTAAAAATGCCTTTTCACGATGAACCCACTTACCGGTAATGCATATAAAAAAACATGATCAAAAGAAGAATCAACAAGAGTATGCGTGAAGTTTCTAGGAAAGAAATATGTTCCATTACCTTTTCATTTGCCGTAACAACATGTCTTTTACAAAAGCCTCCACTTTTGTGTTTTCTTTTATGTTAAACGAACCTATGCTTTAAACCATGGCCTTTGGTATTGGAACTTCCACTCATAACCCAAAAAAGAAAATATTTATTGGAAGTCACATGGATGCCAACATGATAGTGGGTTTCTGACTAAGGAATTATGGGAGGCTAAAGAGCATATATATCAATGATTACACTGTAACCTAAATTAACATGCTTTCTTCTATATTGTCTGATAATGACGGGCACAAACGATATGTGTAGAATCCAACTTCTTGTTTCTTTATGCGTGTAATAAGTGAAACATTTGGTAGAGTCTGAAACTGCACAACTCTTTCTTTTAGAAGCAAAAAAACAACCAAAGAGTACTATATCTAGAAATCTCTCTATGACGACCTCTCACTTTTTATTGTTACTGAGCTTTCCGAGTGGTCTATCAATGCCAAGATAGAAGAAAACAGAACAAAAACCGGAAGCAAATTTCAGTGAGTCTATGACCATCTATTACATTTTATATCCCAAACAGTCAGGCATTTGATTTTGAAACCCAAGCATTAAGCAATAAACAAAAAGGGAATCAGATTCGGTTCACAACACAAGCTAGTGAAGTCACCGATTAAAATTTTTCCATCTTTTGCTTCTTTTAAAGTTCAAATTTTGTTAGGCACATATCTTTTTTTTAAACAATTCTTTTGGTTTTCTTATAACAAAATGTTCACTAAATTTTTAAATAATAATATGGTTTACCAAATTGTTTATATATTTCTCTTAACATTTTTAGTTTGATAAAACAATTTATTAAGTTTTTCGTGTATTTTTTTATAATGTAATAGAACATCCTAAAATATATGTTAGGCGAACATATGTAAGGAAAACATGTTTTGTAGAGTCCACTATTTAAGACATACATGTTATATTATTATATATATAAATACGTTTTACATCGTGACAAAAAAAATATATACGTTTTACATATTGCTAAAACATAAAATTACAAAATAAAATAAAATTAACTGAATTCATATTAAAGTACAAAAATGTAGTTACTAGTTTAAAAAGCCAATTTTTGTTTTAATTGATTATTGATTTTCAAATAAATATGCATTTTTATAGTAAACAAATTTATATAAAATTGATTTTTTTAAAAAAAATACATAATTTTTTCTTACAATGCCTTGTAAGTTTCAGAACCGGTACCACTGACCGCCATTGGGAATTTGAAGAACAAGCAAATTGGTAGAGAAATTCATCTGAACTTGTGGAAAAGTCTAGCTAGTTCGAAAGGTAAAGATATATATAGTGCTCTAGTAAACACTTCATAACCCACTTGTTTTACAAGAATGTAATTATTAATAAAAGTATATAGGTAGCCTGCTTAAAACTCCCTCTATTATGTTGACTAAATTTGTAAAACTTTGTACTATTTTGTTTTTTGTCTTATGACATTAATTTTTTAATTCTGTCTAATTGCATCCGTATATATTAAATTTAGTCTCTTCAGATAACTATTTAAAATTGAACCAGACCTTAACCGGATAATTAACATTTTGAAATCATACTTGCAGATTAATTTAATAAGATTAAAAATATTTAAATACAATTAAATATTTGACAGCTTAAAACTCTCTCTACTATATCAACTAAAGCTGTAACACTCTGTACTATTTTGATCTTTGTCTTACGACATGAACTTTCCAATTATGTCGTCTTGCACCCGTACTATATTTAGTTTCTCCAGATAGCCATTAAAAGTGAACCGGATAATTAGAGTTTAGAAATCACAATGGCAGATTAATTTAATAAGATTAAAAACTTCTAAATAAAATTAAAAATTTTAAATACAATTAAAAAATACAACTAATAACCGGATTATATCAAAAACCTAATCCTAAACCAAACCAAATCCAAAATTAAATCCTCACACTCTCGTTTTCTCTGTCAATTAAATCGAAGAACAAAAACTTCATTTCCATGATTCAATCTCCAAACACTCATTAATCTCCTCTATCGTCGCATGCTCGTTTTCTCTGGCGAGAAAACAACCGCGATGTGTGGCGTTTCCAGAGACAAAATTCCCTCTCAGTAGAAGTTCCAAGATTCCGCTATTTCTTAGAATTTCCTCACACGCAACTCCTTTATCTAAAATTTGAAAATGGTACGCTTGGGAAAAAGATTTAGCTTCCTCCGTAGAAGCAGCTTCCACCGAGGAGAGTGGCTGATTCAAGTCCGTCATCATCCTCTGTGAGCTAAAATGACTTATCGAAGACTCGATCATAGAGAATCATTTAGCGATTCTTCACATAAACTAAATCGTTGACAATAGTGAGAAACTAAAATGAATGAATAATATGTATCTTGTGACTCTATATCTAGTTTTGGTTGGCTTTATTCACTAGTTATTATGAAGTAAGCACCGCATACACTCTTATAAACCATAAATACTATTATTATTTTTAGACTATTTAGTCATTAGATGATCATATAAAGGTCATTCAGAGTTCAATTAATGTTTCTATATATAAATATGACACTCTAATCTGTACACAAAGTTTATACTCATTTGCTTTACGTCTAGGATCCGTATAAGAGTCTGGACCTAAATAACATTGTTTGATTAGTTTGTTTTTGTGTGTTTGCGTTTTACCATTCTAAATGAATAATATGTACCTTGTGGCTCTATATTTAGTTTTGGTAAGCCTTTATTCACTAGTTTTTATGAAGTAAACACCGTATTTAAAAGTTTTTGATCTTATTAAATTAATTTGCAATCGTGATTTCAAAACTCTAATTATTCGGTTAAGGTCCGCTTCAATTTTAAATGTTATCTGGAGAGGCTAAATGTAGTACTGGTACAATATGACAGAGTCGGAAAGTTCACGTCGTAAGACAAAGATCAAAATTGTACAGGGTATTACAGCTTTAGTCGATATAGTAGAGGGGGCTTTAAGCTGTCAAATATTTAATTATATTTAAATGTTTTAAATCTTATTAAATTAATCTGCAAACGTGATTTCAAAACGCTAATTATCCGGTTAAAGTCCGGTTCAATTTTAAATGGCTATCTGGAGAGACTAAATTTGGTACGGATGCAATTCGATAGAATCAAAAAGTTCATTTCATAAGGCAAAAAGCAAAATAGTACATGGCTTAACGGATTTAGTCGATATAGTTAGGGGGGCTTTTAAGCAGGCAACCCAAGTATATATGTTTGCCGTCAGAGAAAATTATATTAAGGAAAACAGGACCCATCAAATAAAATCATTTAAATTCATAGTAATTGTATAAATTTTTATGGAGGGGAGCAACATCAAAATTTATCGAAAATATCCGATTAAACTAACAGCTTAAAAAAACTCAAAAAACAAATTATAGAACTGAAGTTAATATCTAGTGTGTTTTCTTCAAATAGTGTATTATTTTGTCGTGCTTATCATAGATAACTAGATATTGTTAGGTGTTATATAGGCATCCAACTAAAAGATCACTTGATAATTAGTGGAGAGATTCAGTTCCCTTATATATTAATCATGTCTCATCCTATTTTTTAGATGCGTACATATTTCTCTATACGCCTCTTTGAATTAATGGTTCGTATAACTATTAATCTCTACAATATCCCATCATAGGATTGATAAGAGGAGGTGATACACAAAGTTTTACCCTTTGTATTTAACCACAAGAGCACAACTAATGTGATGTTGTACTTAGGGATCGGATCCATAAAGACCGATAATTTAAAAACTAAATCTAGACTCTTAAATAAAACTAGGATGAAGGGGTTTTAAATTCTAATAACTAATGCAGAGAACAGATTATAGATTCCTCTAACTAATCCCAATCTCTGGAATTTAAGATATATCCTAAGTTCAATAAGTTCACAAAATCCCTAAACCAAATTTCTTTCCAGATAGGTATTTTACTCATATAAAATAATTTCAACAATTAATTATGTTGTCGCATCAATTAATTAACCTATAATCAAGTTTCCAGGTGATCAAGCTAGAACAAGCATTACACACAACATTAGATGAAGAACTACACATGATTCCTCTAACAATTATCCTAAACTATCAATCCATCATAAATCCTAAAATTACCCTAAGCCTAACAAGCAAACTACTCACACGTATTAATTGAAACAATCAACATGATTAAAGAAGTAAACATGAAAAGATCATTCCAATAAAATAAATTAAGAGGGTTCAAAAATTCTTCTCTAACTGGCAGAGTAATGATATTTCTTCTCCCTAAAAGCTCTCGAACAAACTCCTTGCTTAAGTCTTAATAGAATTCAATATATGTGAAAACTAAACCTAAAAAAAAAGTATTTATTCAGGCCAAAACACGATTTGGGCCTTCTGTGAACTTTTAATAAACTTCTGAGCAAAACTGCAATTTTCCTTTTTTGTTGGGCCTTGGTGAAATCCGCGACTGGTGTCAATCGACACCACCTCGGTGTCGATCGACAGCCTTAGTGAAATTTTCCAAATTTGTTTCTCTCCGAATTTATCCAAGTGTTCTCCACTCCATTTGATCCTTTTTGCTCCATAAACCTTCTAAAAAGCTTCAAGTTCATCAAATGCATGTTATAACTTGTAAATACTAATAAAGCCTAGAAAAACACCAAAACGACTCGATAAAACACTTTATATCGTGGCTAAAAAACCATAAAATCCACGATATATCAGTTAGGCCTTAGGAACTTCGGGAGAAGAATCCAATATTGTAGCCAAAACAGAGCGGTGTCATTCGACACTTCTGAGGATATCGTTCGACACTCTCCGGTAAAATCAAGTACCACTAAATTCCTTAACATGAAAGCTATTGTAATGCAAACCAACTTCCATTGTGAATGCAATCTATAATTAATTCCTAGCAAACCAAATTCCTTTGTGAGTCCTAAGGGATTAATTATGCAATGAGCTTAGGTTCAATTGTTCATAAACTATCTAAATCAAATTTCTTTTGTGAATAGATAATTTATTCCTACTAAGATGGGTTCAAGCAATTACTAACACTTCCATGTAAACTAATTAACCTATGATCTAGTTCAAGGGTAGCTAATCTATGAACTAGCAATGAGCACAATCTAGAGAAAGAATTAAGGGTTTAAGCCTAATTTAAACTTATGGCTAACAATAATTCATCTAAACCCTAAGAACCTTAAGTCTAACAAGAGAACTACTCAGACATAGCTAAGCAAAACATCATGCAATCTAAATGAAAGCAATAAAATATAAAGAAAGAATAAAAAGGGTTTAAGAAATCTGTGGGGGTCAAATCCCCCACCGCATGGACGAAATGAGTAAGTACGAAAGTATGACAAGCCGAGCTGTCCATAGCAGGTAACCTCGGCTTAGTGTATCATCCACAGAACGCCGAGGGGTTTCGCGATAATCAGCCCCTCGGCACAACGCACACACTTAAGCTCGACGAGCATCCTTGAACTATGTAGCACTCGGCATGAATCTTCATTCTCGAAGAGACCGATGGCTTTCGCCTTCGGCGATGCTTACTCTACGAACCAACCTCAAACACCGAGCTCTTCAACATGAAACAAGGGCTCGGCGCAAGGATCAAGTCCTGGTCGACATGGCCGAGGGGTTTAACTTAGTCAACCCCTCGGCAGACTTTCGTCATTCTTCGAAGGCCGAGCATGCCGTCGCCTAATGGACCGAGCGGTCAGTATTAGGGCCCATATCTCGTTGAGGGAGGCCAAGGACGTCCATGCCCATAATTGGACAAGCCGACCTAAAGGGAATGGCGAGGGCGAATCGGAAGGATACGAGAGGATCTAGGAGTTTAACATATCTCTAAGTCGGCATATTTCTGTATAAATACTTCCTTAGGTTAAAGTTGTAGATCATCTCTTTCTGGCCTAAGAAAACCTAAAAAGCTTACGCTACGAAAGACACCTTATTCTTAATCAATACAAAGCAATCCCTTGCCAGTTCTTTTGGTTTGTGTCTCACTCTTTGTATCGAGTTCCTCGTCAAGAATCTCGAACAAATAGTGATTGTGTGATTTTACCCACACAAAATCTTCTCCCTAAAATCTATCAAAGTAAATTAAAGCATGAGCCTAAACAATGGTTCTAACAAAGTATTTATAGGAGTCTGGACGAAATTAAGGAATGGTAAATTCTTTTCTGGTGTCAACTGACATCATGCTCTATTTTTCCTTTTCTTCTTTGTTTCCTTTTCTTCACTCGAGTTTTTCCTTATTTTTGATCCATAATTCTTTTAGAATTCACCAAAGGTCCCAAAAACGTCCATGCACCTGAAATGAGTCACTTGGACTCTAATAATAATATATAGACTCTAAAATATAAATAAATATATGTTTTATTATATTAAAAACCGGTAAAATACAAGATATATCAACTTCTCCAGACTTAGCCTTTGTTTGCCCTCAAGCAAAACATAAATTACACTGTGAAAGAGGTTTGAAAATATAAAATTCACCTTGCTTTAGAGTGTCAATCTGATCTTAGTCAACTTAGTAATCCACACATTTAGTTCGCCTAATTCCAAACTTGACTGTCATGTACTTCTCCTTAGACTTCCTTAGCATTCCAAATAAACTCACAGCCTTGTTACGAAGTCGATGCCATTTTGATAGCTTGTCTCTTCTTTTGATCTCAATGCCTTCAAAAGTTCTAGACTCATTTCCCATACAGTGCTTGACAAACCCAAACTTGAACAGAAATATTCACTACTCTCCTCCAGACTTGAGTAGCACTATATAGTTTGGTTTTGGATCATTGAGATTTTAAGTCTCTAGCCTATACGTTCATTGTTTTTGTTTCTCCTTTAAAATATAGGAACCATCATCGGAAAAGCCATTTCCTAGGCGACCCTATTATTTTAATTTTCCTTGTATGATAAGTCACTTTTTCGAAAGGGAGAGTAACAAATGCTTTCTCTTACTTGTTGAATCTGTCAAGTACGAATGAAAGAATCAAATCTTAGTGCATTGATCACATTGAAGAGGTGAAATAAGCTCCAACCGTTCGGTTCTTCGTAACTTAGCATGGATGTCTTTGTACTACCAATTTGCCCTTGGATTCTTCAATAGTCTTGTCCTGAAATAAGTCTTGCTAATGATGGTCACAATTCTGAAAAGGACACAATCAAACAATACAAGCAAATATCATAGTTTTAAACTGATTCTGACTCGATAAAACGACTAGATAAAACCCAATTTTTTTTGAAATTATCACAAATAAACCAAGACAAAGGAAAATACATCAGTATTTCTTTCCCCCAGACTTGAACAACACTGCCCCCAGTGTGTAAAAATCTCGAGGCGAGAAGGAAAGAAATATTAATTGAAATAGGCTAAAATCAGAGAAGTTACCTTGTTCATGCGGGGGTGTCGATCGACACTGATGATGGTGTCGATCGACACCAATGGTAATGATCGACAGTAATAGAGTATCGCTCGACCCTAAAAGGCACTAGCCACTAAATCTTATTTATTTGAAATAGCACTTTTTCTTTTATTTTAGAGTATAAAACTGTATTAAATAATATATAATAGTAAAAATCATGAAAATAATTTCATAAATAGTAGAAAAATCTAGCCAAATTTATAAAATTAAAATCATAATTTTTGAAAATCCGTAACTATTGTTTAAAAAAATCAAAAACACCAAACAATAATTAAAATAAATAGTATAAGGTATAGAAAACTCACAAATGGATTGCCTCCCACCAAGCACGTAATTTATAGTCATTAGCCTGACTATTGTATGATGACAAATTATGGTGGATCATATGTGAACTTTTGGTAACACCCTTCTCCGACTATCGCACCATATTTTACCTGCCAAGAAGAAATATTAGGGAACAAACTCATCGTACCTTGCAACCTATCTTTGATAATATCATCGCCCATGTCCCTTAGCTCCAACGGAATGTATATGCTGATTTTATCAAACGGCTTTGAAGTCCCTTTGCGTTTAGCCGTAGATGGTTTGCTTGTTGAAGGAATGTCCTTGAGGACTTCATGAACGGCTTTTGTATTAAACTTAGCATCATTCTTCCACTTCTCATCATGTATAATAGCTTTGCATGAGGTTCCACCAATGGGGTAGTAGTGATAGAACACTTTCTTGTCTATCTTTGAGAATGAAACCCGTTGGTTGGAAAAATCCATGATTGCTCCAACGGTTGCAAGGAACGAGGAACCAAGAATCAAAGGTCTATTGATGTCTCCATTGATTTCCATGATATAAAGTCAGCTGGCACCATACAATTCTCAATTTGAAGAATCACATCCCGAGCAAATCCTTTAGCGGTGACCGAAGAAGTGTCCGCCATGATGATAGGTGTCTTGGTGATTTGTTGAGATAAGACTCCAAATCTTCGTGCAATGGCCTGCGACATAACATTCACAGTGGCACCAGTATCACATATACAATATTTCATCTCTATACCATTGATCGAACAATCAAAGACGAATCTGCCTGGACTTTTCATCTTCTCTAACTTTCTTAGGGTGGGTGGAGAGGGTTCCTTTTTAGCAATGTGCATGAGCTTAACGTTGATTGCCTTGATCTCATTAAGGACCAGTCACACGCTGTCTTCAATGCTGGCATTGGATGCACTTAATTGCTTAATGCAACTTTTAATAGCCTGTGAATTCTTTATGAACCTATAAGAAGGATACTCCGTAATCACATTCCTCAAATAGCTTGCCGTTTGGCTTCAATCTTCTTCTCAGTTTCCTTCTCAGATTTCCTAGGGGGTATTGGATAAGGGATTCTGGATTGATAGACGCGTTTGGGTACCAAAACAGACTGATGTAAAAAACATGTCTATGTTCCGTCGAGGTGTCAATCGACACCAAGCCTTCCGAGAGGTATTGAGCTCGTGTCTAGAGGAGCTCGACAGATGTCTTTGTTGAGTGTCGACACAATGGGGTGTCGAACGACACTGTTCTTGGTGTCGTTCGACACCAGCTCCAAAAATAGTCTCCGTCGTGTGAATTCTAGTGTGGTGTTTATCAACACTAGGTGAGTGTCGATCGACACTACTCTATTTTTATCGCATAATTTTGTCGTCGTCATCCCATTCTTCACTTTTCACCATATTTTGGTCATTAATCCTTGCAGGCACTGATTCCTCTTCTTCTCCATGGTCCAGACTAATTGCATTGATAAATCTCGTGGGATTTTGGTTCGCCTTTGTTGAAAGGAATCCTTCTTGTCTTTGAATCATCTTGGCCAACTGAGCAACTTGCACATCAGTCTTCTTTAAATGAGTGGCCATTTTTTCGATCTTCTCATTGACATTAGAGATCTTTCCATCAAGGTCCATGTAGATATGGTCGATTTTTCCATCGGATGGGAGTGTCAACTTTTGTTGTCCTTCCAAAAGTTGCTCCAACATTGTCTTCATTTCATTATCTTGTCCTTTTGGAGAATGATATGATGTATTTCCATAGCTCCTTCCTTCATTAGTTGCTTTTGATAACCCCTTTTGGAGAATGATATGATGTATTTCCATAGCTCCTTCCTTCATTAGTTGCTTTTGATAACCACTATTGAATGGCTTGTTGTAGAAAGGTTTGTTGAACTGGTCATTCCCAACGAAAGCGACATCTTCTTCATCCTCTTCTTTTTGGACAGCATCGACATCAGCAAAACGTACACTCTTCTAGTTAGTATTGATCAACAGCTTCACCGTTTTACAAAGCTCTCTTACTAGATCAGCTTCCACACTGTTCACTCTCTTTGACCGATCATACTCTTTATTCTTGTCTCTATAGCTTTCAGCAAAATTTTCAATGAGTTCCTTGGCTCCATATAACACACTAAGTAGTTGGCTTTCGGTATAGCCATGGTGTGGACAATCTCTGCGATAAGACTTAAACCTTTCCCAAGCTTCACAAAATGACTCTCCAGATAGCTGCTCAAAGTTAGCAAGCTTTGCCTTCAAAATGCAAGTCTTCTGCTTGGTGTAGTAGTGATCCAAGAAAGTAGCTCGAATCTGCTCCCATCCGTGGAGAGACTTTGGTGGAAGAGAGTTCAACCATCCAATGGCCTTGTCTGCCAAAGAGATCTCGAAGAGCTTGCAGTGGTTGCAGTCGCATGGAACTCCATCAGCTTGAGAAGTGGTGCAGATCTTTTCGAATCGGTCGATGTGATCGATGGGATTCTCATGTTCATGTCCATGGAATGGTTTTTGCTCCACCAGCTAAATGAGTTGAGGCTTGATCTCATAGTTGGTCCGGGTGAGAAGAGGGACAACTATTATAGATTTTTCCTTGTAGAAAGTGTGAGGCTTATCAGTTCCTCTAATTGTGACTTTCCACTGATTTTGAGCGGCGCGTGTCTAGGCCATCTCTTCTTGCAGTCTCAGCATCTGAGCAAGGAGAGTAGCGTTGTCAATTTCACCCATTGTGACTGATTTTGAACTGGCTTTTTTGTTGTTTCTTTCGACTTTATCTAGTTAGTCGTAGGCTAAGAGGTCTTTTGATTTGTCACTCCTTAATAGCATACACCTGAAACACCAAAGATAAAAGCAAAAACAAATTAGTTGGTAATAGAAAATAAAAATAGAACCAAAATAACAAGCAATAAAATCCTAAAAATAAAACTAAAGTTTAGAAACTAGTATGCAAGTTAATTAGTCCCTGGAAATGGCGCCAACAACTTGATACGCAAAGTTTTAATTATCCTTTGTATTTAACCACAAGAGCACAGCTAAAGTGATGTAGTACTTAGGGATCGAATCCACAAAGACCGATAAATTGCAAACTAAATCTAGACTCTTAAATAAAACTAGGACGAGGGGGTTTTAAATTCTAATAACTAATGCAGAGGATAGAGTATGTGGGTTTTAAGACAATTGAAAGCAAGGTTAGGTCTTGTGAACTTAGGGAGAAGAATCCAATATTGTAGCCAAAACAGAGGGGTGTCGTTCGACAGCTATGAGGATGTCGTTCGACACTCTTCGATAAAATCAAGTACCACTCAGTTCCTAAACATAAAACCTATTGTAATGCAAACCAACTTCCATTGTAAATGCAATCTATAATTAATTCCTAGCAAACCAAATTCCTTTGTGAGTCCTAAAGGATTAATTATGCAATGAGCATAAGTTCAATTGTTCATAAACTATCTAAACCAAATTCCTTTGTGAATAGATAATTTACTCCTTTGTGAATAGATAATTTATTCCTACTAAGATGGGTTCAAGCAATTCCTAACATTTCCATGTAAAATAATTAACCTATGATCTAGTTCAAGGGTAGCTAATCTATGAACTAGGAATGAGCACAATCTAGAGGAAGAATTAAGGGTTTAAACTTAATTTAAACTTATGGTTAACAATAATTCATATAAACCCTAAGAACCTCATGCAATTTAATTGAAAGCAATAAAATATGCCTAACAAGATAACTACTCAGATACAGCTAAGCAAAATATCATGCAATTTAATTGAAAGCAATACAATATAAAGAAAGAATAAAAAGGGTTTAAGAGAAATTTTCTCCCTAAAACTCTCTCAAAGTAAATTAAAGTATGAGCCTAAACAATGACTCTAACAAAGTATTTATAGGAGTCTGGACAAAATTAAGGAATGGTAAATTAACATAATTGATATTCCAAAAGAGATTTGGAAAATAGCTTGATCTTCAAGAAATAGAAAACTTGGTTGTTCTTCGCAATCGGTGTTGATCGACACCATGCTCTGTTTTTTTTCCTTTTCTTCTTCGTTTCCTTTTCTTCACTCGAGCTTTCTTTATTTTTATCCATAATTCTTCTAGAATTCACCAAAAGTCCTAAAAACGTCCATGCACCTAAAATGACTCACTTGAACTCTAATAATAATATATAGACTCTAAAATATAAATAAATATTTTTTTTTATATTAAAACCGGTAAAATACGAGATATATCAGGAGGATAAGCCGGACTAACTCTAATCAGGTGGATTCCATATAAGATTTTATCGGTTCGGATCAATTTGAGATAAGATGGATTTGACCTATTATTAGTCAAATCCTAGTTCTTTTACGTGGGATGTGCGTTTTAAACTATGATATATGTCAAGTTTCATGGATTTCTAATTAAATAAACAATTGGCAGTTAGTGGAAAGACTCGATCTCCTTATATAGTAGTCATGTCTTATTCCATCTTTCAGATGTAAGATATTTCTCATACATAAAATAAGAATATTAATTTATATTTTTTATAGGATTATTGTGACAATCACAAGACCGATTAGGCATGGACTTCGACCACAAATTCAACATCGAAGATCTATCTCAGCATCTGGTCCTCATAGACTCATAGTGTGACAGTTTAATTGCTATTTCGAAAATCTCTGAGAAAGCAAAACCACCGAATCTGGTGCTCCTCATCAAAAACTATGAGTCATATGGCAGGTTGGTCCAAGCTCAAATTCCATTTCTTCGCTGAAGCTATATAATTGGGTACAGTTATCAGATCACTAGATTTGGTTCAGGTGCGGCTCCATTAACTAAAGTAAAGGTTAGTGCACTTCGGTTTCTCTTTTAGTGGACTTTTCATGGTTTTCTTATAACCACTTTCCATGGTTGTATGATTTTATGTTAGGTATAGATACTAGAGTTCTAAAACGAGGTCTAAATTTCAATTTCACACTATATGGTACGTGGTTACACAGTTTTTATAAATGTGTACACTAATCAGAGTTACAGAGTATATAGCTTAATTAGTATTGCTTTTGCGTACTGTTTTGTTATGAGTTGTATCAAACAAGCACTAATCATATATTACTACTTTGGACTATATTGCCAAAATAAATGTATGAACGATCAACGATGCATGCAGAATCAGGAAGTCCGAATAACTTTAATTACATGAAAAAAACTTTTTTACGAGAGAGAAGAGAGAGAATTTTCTTTCCCTTATCTCTACAAATCCAAGTTTGCCCTTGAGAAGCCGCCGTTCATCTTTGTTACCTCTCTGGTTTCCGGCATTTTCATCGGAGCCGGAGGCTCCTTTTCCCTTCTTTCACCTTCTTCTCTTCCATTTCGCCTTCTCAATTTCAGATCTGGTTATGACTTCTTTGGCCTCTCTAAACCTAAGCGGCAGCGAAGACATGCACTCGGTGATTCTGTTTGAAGCTCAACAGATTGAGACTTCTCTGGACCAGATCTTTGAGGATTGGGTCTGGTCCGCTCCTCGAAGTCTCCTGTTGATTTGATGGCGGCTCCACGGCAGAGATATATGGCGGACTCATCAAAGCAATTCAGGTGGGGGAATCTGGACTCAGGCTCCGAGTTTGGTGTTCGTGAAGCCATCGGAGATTCCCTTCTCGGGAAATCCATCTGAGGACTATGGAGGGTCTCCAATCTAGGGGGTTTCCGAAGGTGGGTTTAGGTATGAAGAAGGCGTACTGGGACTTTGAACGGCGTTTGTGGAAGTGTTTCTTAGGAATGATAAATTGATGAGAGTAAGAACACAAAGGTGTTTAGGAAGAATTATAATTAGACTCTTATGAGAATAAAGATACAAGATACATAAGTTTATATAGAGAATATACTAGACCTAATTTCCTAAACCAAGATAAATATAAATATAAATAATATATTTACACAAAGGTAGATTTCCTAAACTTAGATATTCTGGAACTTTATTGATTCTTCAATAATCATATCTTCGTGATTTTTATATTTGATAAGGTCGATCTCTCGATCTCCCAACACCCTCCCGCAAGCTCAAACGTGGTAACACATGTGAGATTGGACATCACTTCAAAATCTTGGAGTTTATAGTCTTAAGCACCATCAAAATCTTCAGTTGACTTCTATCACCAAGTCTCTTTAAATGAAACTATCAATATACTTGAATGAAACATGCAACAAGGGTAATCAATGACCAGATCAACAATAAGCCACCAATAAGCTCACCAAGTCTACGTACACGGACGTACAACAATGTCTTCGGACCTTTTTTTTTTTTTTTTGAAAAAAAATAGGATAAAATATTAATATGACGCAAAACTTTTCTTTTTTTTTTTGATAAAAAATAGATATTAAAATATTATAGAATATGATGAATAAATAGATGATAATAGATAAAGATGTAGGATTATAGATTTGCGTTGCAAAATCTATAAAACAAAATTCGCGATGGCCAGGATAGTAAAGACTCGTGAATGAGCAAGTCAAAATCTTGCGATGCAAAAAGAAGATTAAGGAATTCAAATTCTCTCGCGATTACGAGAAGAATATGATGGGAATAATTATTTTGACTTAGGAATATAGAATCAAAGAAGATAACGAGAATAATTACTTTGACCTAGGAATATAGGATCAAAGATGATGACTTCGACCTACGAGAATAGGATCAAAGCAAATAGCCATGTTTTACAAACGATGGCATGAAGGTGTGAATAAGCAAAGAACTTGGCACACAAACCAAGAAATTTTGTCTCATGAAGAAGCCGAGATGCTTTTAGAAGAAAAGGACAAAAAACAAACGTAAGTTTCCGATGGAAACAGAAGGAAACAGGGTTAAGAAGAGGCCGAGAGACATTCTTTAACACATATATATATATATATATATATATATATTTTTTAAAAATTGATGAAGATGAGAAGAACCCTAATTCATAGGAAAAGGATCATGTTCTGATACCATGATAAATTGATGAGAGTAAGAACACAAAGGTGTTTATGAAGAATTATAATTAGACTCTTATGAGAATCAAGATACATAAATTTATATAGAGAATATACTAGACCTAATTTCCTAAACCAAGATAAATATAAATATAAATAATATATTAAGGTAGATTTACTAAACTTAGATATTCTGGAACTTTATTGATTTTTCAATAATCATATCTTCGTGATTTTTATATTTGATAAGGTCGATCTCTCGATCTCCCAACAAAGAAGCTCTACTGGTTTTGATGTGCTGTATTATCATCTGTTGGAAGATGATGTGTGGATCAGCTCTAATTTGGAAGACTTGACGGCGAGTGTGACTCACCGTGGCAAGACTCACGCGAGGGCGACAAGCTTCAATAATTTGTAGAGTTCTTAGTTGTTCTAAACCGGTTTGGTTTAGTTTGGATTTTTGTTATCCGAGTTGTTCAATTTGGTTATGCATTGTATCGGTGTGGTTTGGTTTAATATAAAAACTTTTTCAAAAAAAAACTTTAATTACGTGAAAATCTGACTACGTTTATCTTTTGATGCCACGAACGGTGGAAGAAGAGGCAAAACTTTTCAGTTAAAGTAAAAAGTTAGATTCTATACGCAAAAAAGAAGTTGGGGGTGTATGAACTATACATGTCAGCACTTTTCGACCAACTCATAATATACATACTTTGAGTTATTATTCTTGTTGAAAATGACGAACAATAATTCCCAATAACCCCATATAAGTTAGTCAATTTTTCCGTCTCTATCAGTCCCTTTCATGACCTTTAATTTCCACACAATGATCTATCTGCATTTTTGGTTACTTGTACCGACAACTTTGAATTTTCACAACAAAAAAAAACTTTAAATTTCTAAAGTTGAAATTGTATTTAAGTTTTTCAAAATATAGTATTCATGGATCACGTTAGTTTATATTAGTAGTGTTTATAAATTATGAATATATAATTATTACTTGTAAATTTTTAAAAATAGTTTACATTTTGAATAAGGTTGTGAATAGGAGGTACGATTAGATTGCATCACTATCCAGAACATTTAAAATATCAATATTTACAATTTATCACAAACCGTATTTATATTTATTGTTTTTATTTAAATCACAGTTTTCCGTAGTATACGTTTTCACAATTTAAATCACACCATATCTATAATCTGCTTATTCCGCACTATACTAAGCATTATTATACTAGGTGCCGTCAGTTTACAAGAAGTATCTACATTGAAAAGGACAATGAACGTGCTTCGTTCCAATCATTTTGTTTGGACTTTTTAAGAATGGGCTTTCATACTTTTTGGATCACTTGTGAAAACAAATACATAAAGTTTTCGTCCACACTATTACAAATAATTAGAATTACAATTACGTTACCTAAGGTTTTGTCATCGTTGATTCACTATCACTACAAAACAAAATAATTTTGTTTGGACTTCAAAAAATAATGAATTTACTTGGGATCACTTTTCTTATGTGATAAGTCCAATGTTGCGACTTGAGAGGTAATAAGGCTGGGTTGCTGTTCAAGCATAATTATTGTCCGCATCAAGTCAACACTAAAACAAATAACAATACTATCATAGTAGACGTTTAAAATAATCATAATACTATTATTAATTAGAAGTTAGGACAAAAAAATACTATTATTAAGAGTTTGTCATTACTCTGACCACATGCACGCATCGTCCTTACCTCTTTACTGGCCTAAAGGGTTGACCCAATCCTCTCAACTCTATTATTGCTCAAGCTTAAATTTATGAGAAACTGAAAGAAATGAATGACAAAAAAGAAAAAATATTTTTTTTATTTTATGATCATCAATTCAGATAAATTAGGTGTGGGCTATATTGCTAAAAGAAAAAGTGAATGACAATTATTTTCCTATAATTCTTCTTCCTCTCCTCTTATAATTCGTCTTATCTTTTTTCTTTTAATCAAATAATTCTTATCTTTATTTTATTTTGGGCCAATTATTTCATTAAGTTTTGATAAAAAGTTCAATATGTATAATAAAAAACAGAGAGAGGTATTTGATTTTCTTATATATATGACTGATTGTGGGCAAACCTAAAACAAGATAAACTTAAATTTATAGCATAAAAGGGGCACAAACTTATAGAAATAAAGTCTAAACTCACTAAGTTGTTTAACCTTGATTAACAGTTCTATCAAGATGTCAGTTTTAAACATAATTCGTTCAGGTTTAGCTGAATTTATTTTGTTTCTAATAATTAATCAGTTCATGTATTTCGTAAAATCTTACAAAAATAAAACATCAAACTAAAAATATAAACAATTTTAGGGTGTGAATGATGACATAACCGCATAAACTACGCTAAAAATGTAAAGAAGAAACAAAAAAAGAATATGCTTGTGTTTTGTGTTTGATGTTGATATAATTTATGTAGTTTGTAGACCTTTTGAATATTTTTTTAAAAAACATCATAAATGTTAAAACGTAGATAATGCCATAAAACATTTAAGATATGCTTGATATAATTTCGTAACAAACCAGGGTATGACAAAAACAAAAAAGGTTTGGACCATTCCGATATTAAATCACGATATTTCTTTTCTAGCAACTCTTCATCATAGAGTTTTTCTGTCAAATTCAGTTATTGATTCAGACGGTTTATCTATACACAAGAGAAAAAAAAAAGAGGCTATGGATTATGATAACAGATGGTGTTATAATCGGAGCTAGGTCCTCATTCTATTTCTCAGACTTTTCTCTTAGGGGGATGCTCTAATTTTTATTCATTGGCTTAAATAAAGTCCAATCTTTCAGCTTTAGAAAAGGGAAAAAATAATAAATTCGAGTCCAATCCATATTAATTGTAGGAGTTTAACTTTTAAATCAATAGTGGTTTAACTATAACTGAAATGATAGAATCTGAATTTCAACCCTAAAAAAAACGCAAAAAAAAAAAAATTATGGTTGTACTAATTGTATTCGTTTTGTCTAATAATAGTAGTATTCATGTGGAACGATGGTGGGAACTCAATACTTAAATGAATATAACTTAAATTATCGATTAAACAGATACATATAATTAACATAAGAGTGTGCTACATACACCAAACATTTCGTATTAGAAAAAATAGGATCCGTCCAATGTGAACCATGTAATTGTGGACTTGACTTAAAAAGTCAGCTTTATAAGCAATAAGAACTCAACACATGGACGTAGCAAGTCAATACAAGATAACATCACATCATCACTTTGTCAACTATGTGATTATATAAGTCAAGCCTCAAGCCATCAATTTTAAATTGTATTATGTTGGTTACGTATTCGGCGGGAAGAAAAATGAAGGATACAAATATACAATAATGTATAACTCCGGCCAAAGTTATGTGAATTCACACCATATATGTAGTCTTAATTACTAGTATTTTCTTATAACATAACATGCATGTCTAGATAAATAAAGTAATAAGAAATCAAGAGACATTTGTTCTTCTCCAAATTAGGTTTATATACATTCTTTATTTATTTATTTTTGGTTCACAAGTCACAATCTGTAAGGAACACGAGGTTTCGTGCGAAATATTATGTTCTTATTCTTCTATGAATCACCAAACATTGCATAATTAAAAGATTAATTTTTGGTCTTTTAGTTCGTTGTTAATTTAAGAATAACCTCTCTTCATTTTCTTTTTTATATAATTACAACCCTTATATAGGAAAAGAGAAAACAAAAAAAGTCAGTGTATATGTATTTGTTTTTTTTTTCCAGAAATCTCTGTCCTTTCATCGATCATAGCTATTTTCTTTTATTTGACAAAATGTATATTTTCTGTTCAGTTTTATCCCATTTCTATATATTCCTTCCTATACCTCTACGGCTCTACTACCTCTCTTTCAACTCTAATTTCCATGCATCATTTTTTTCACTCGTTTTCATATAACATATTAAAGTCCAACAATTTTTAAAAGCAACAATGACAAAAAATTTCACTACAAGAAAATCGCACAATTCTTATCTCATGATAAATACTATTATACGTAATTCATAGCGTTTCTCTAAACGCTATGTCTGTCCCATATAATAAGATCATCGCATACAATAGCATTTTTTAATATGCTATCATAAGTTTTGATATAATAGCGTTAACTAAATGCTATAATATGTTTTCTCATTACTCTTTTTAGTTGCTATAATATTTAAATAATAGATACAAATTCGAGCTATTATTGTTTGTTTTCTCAATGCTGATTTTCATTGTTATGACGTTTATATGATGCAGTTGTTAGCAATTTACATTAGGTTAAACATGTTGAATTTGCAAAATATTAAATCCAATAGAATAAACATCTACAAGCTACATCATTTCATAAACCAAATATCAAGTCATACATAATAAAATAACAATGTCTACTAAATTACTAATATACAAAAAGAGTGTCAAAAGGAAAAAAACCATTAACCCATCAATTTAAATGAGTTATGAGTTTTATCCAACTTATTTGCTAAATGAGTTAAGTCAACTCATAACTCATCAAACACTAAACTTNAAGTCAACTCATAACTCATCAAACACTAAACTTATTGAGTTGTGAATTGGTATGGGTTGGTTTATTCATATTAACACCCCTAAACTCACCGAGATCGATCTTATTTCTCTTATGAATAACAAAAAATTCAAATTCAAAGAGGTACCTGGAATTAGCTAAACCTGATTGAGGAAAAAAGTCTAAGAACAAGGAAGATTAGCAAATCACTACAAGAAAACACGTTTGTTGCTACGGAAATTTGCGACGGATTTAAT
>OVAP01000563.1:0-33513 GCA_900406295.1 Aurinia saxatilis
GGAGGACTTTAACAAACTGAAACAACAACTTCACTAATCTATTGGCTAGTCCCTACTCCTACTTGACCGCTTCTTATTGTGACTAAGTCCAAAGACCAAGTCCAACATTACTGACAGGGAAGTGATCACGCGCTAAGCGCCTGGATTCATCTACCACTATATATGATCGCAGAACAAGGGCAAATATGAAAACTTGAAGAAACAGCCATATTTGCGCGTTGGGGGATTTTGGGAGTTATTTCTGTTATCGACGAAGTTTCAGATTTAACCCTAATCCTATAATTCAGCCATGTCTTCCAAGCAAGGTAATTAATTTTCTAACGTCTGTTTTGCTTCACAATCTTTGTTCACACGTGCTCGCTTTCATCAATGACGTCGAATCAAAATTCAGAAAAAATTGTCTTTTGATTTTTCATGGTTTATTGCATAAAAAATCTAATCTTTTCTAAGTAATATGATTCTTGATTGATGGGTTTCTCTTTCGGTGTGTTTAGGAGGGAAATTGAAGCCCTTGAAGCAACCTAAGTCTGGTAAGAAGGAATATGATGAGGTATGAATCTTGGAACTTTTTGACAATTTTCATCTGTTTGTCTGCACATTTGAGTATAAGGGGAATGACTTCTAAATCATAAACAACAACTTCCAGTCACTTTTTTATGGTTTTACTTTGTTCGGAACCGCAGCACGATAAGGAGTTAATGCAGAAAAAGAAGGATGAAGAGAAGGTAATTTACATTTGGAAAAAAATAAGTTTTGATTCATTGAACAATCTCAAAGTTAAGTATTGCTGCTGCTTAATCTTGTTTATGCGATGAAAACAGGCACTTAAAGAGCTCAGAGCCAAGGCTTCACAAAAGGGATCATTTGGAGGCTCAGGGCTTAAGAAAAGTGGCAAAAAATAAGACTAATCTGCATCAATCTCCCTTCTTGTTCCGATTATAGTATCTTAAAACTTTCTATATGTACTTATCCTTGTCAATGTACCATTACTAGTCATAACCATTCGGAACCATATTGCACAAGAAACAATCAATCTAGGAAGATGACTTGCAACTTATGTTGTTTCAAACTTCATCAGAAAAACCACAAAATAAGACCATTTGCACCAGCAGTAACAAAAAAGACAACACATGTTTCTTTCTTAAGATGTCAATCAAAAACACAAGAGTAACGCGAAAGATTACACCATCAATCAAACACTTCCTTGGGTAAAATCTTGAATCCGATCACCACCACTCACACTCAACCCTCCCATCTCCCTCTCCAACCCACAACTCATCTCAGCCAAAACATGAGGATCATTATAATGCTGAACCGCCTGAACAATACTCCTCACTCTCTTAAACGAATCACCACCCTCATCAAAAACCTCACACCCCACAAAAACCCCATCACACCCCAACTGCATCATCAACGCAGCATCAGCAGGAGTCGTGATCCCGCCCGACGCGAACTGAACAACCGGAACCCTCCCCATCTGCTTAGTCTGAGCCACAAGATCATACGGAGCTGATATCTTCTTAGCAAATGTAAACACTTCATCATCATCCATATTGTTCAACTTCCTAACTTCCCCCATCACTAACCTAACGTTCCTAACCGTCTCCGCAACGTTACCTTCTCCGTTCAATTCTCCTTGGATCCTTATCATCGCCGCACCTTCACGGATCCTCCTTAGAGCTTCACCTGTATCACGACAACCACATATAAAAGGAGATCGGAAATTATGTTTGTTGATGAAATGATCTTCGTCGGCGACGGAGATAATCTCGCTCTCGTCGATGTAATCCACAGCGAGAGACTCCAGGATCTGAGCCTCCACGAAATGACCGACGCGAGCTCGTGCCATCACCGGAACGGAAACCGCTCGTTTCACCTCTTTGATTAGAACCGGATCCGGCATACGACGGATCCCGCCGTGCGATGGAACCGGATCCGAGACGATCACCGAACACGCGCCGGCTGATTCGGCGATCTTGGCTTGGTTTACGGAAGTGACTTCGACGATGGCGCCGCCGCGAAGTACCTGAGCTAATCCGACTTTGACGGAGAACGGATGGTTCTTCTTCGCTGCGTCGGTTATCGCCGTGCCACTGTAGAGAGTCACAGCGCCTTGATCTTGATGATCCGCCATTTGTTGGAAAATGTAGAATGGTTAACAGAAGTTCTCGCCGGAGTTTGTTACACGATCTGATGAAGATGCGACGAGAGGAAGGAGAAATATAGAGGAAGAAGAAGAGTGTGGTTTGATCTAGAAGCTTCTTCTACTGTCAAAATGAGTTCGTCGGTGAGATCAAAATGTTTAGGTCGCCGATTAGAGAAAATCGAGAAATGTTCGTTTAAAACGACGACGTATTTAGGAAAGAGGAGGAGAAACAAAGTGGGCTTCCACGACTTTTATTAAGAGCCGTTAGATATAAAGAAACCACGTGGCGTAATCGTGTTTCGTTTCCCGCTTCGTTCATAAAGATATTTTTTTGTGTTTGAAATGATATTTTTTTTTGTTTATTGGAGATGGACAGGAGTCAAAGGAGGAAATTACGAAATAAAGGGAGCGGCAATATCTAACAACTGTCTAACTTAGTGGCCCACACCATGTGGGGTACATGTTTTTTTTTTATTTTTCCAAAAGACAAGACGGCGTCGTTTTAGTGCTCATAACGTGTTTCCAAACATATTTACAATTTTCAAGCGAGTTTATAATTGGTGCACGTAAATCTTGCTCGTTCCCTTCGATTTTACTCTTTCTACTGTCACTAGTCACTATATACTACCACCTACAACATTTCAGAAAGGTGTAAAGTTCATGTACAATTTTTTAGATGGGACAAATTTAGTCGGCAAGAAGAGGAAATAAAAATATGAAATCTAAAATTTGTAAAGTACGCAAGAAGGAAATATAATTATCATTTGAAATTCATTTTGACAATAAACAAAAAAAATATCATTTGAAATTCATTTTTCATATATTAATAACATATTGTAATTTGATGGATTGTTAGAATTTTTAACAAATGGAATTCTTTTTTTATATATTTTATAGAGATGACAATACCATTTATACGGAGAGTTTTATGAATATCCGAATATTGTATAGTGCTTAGTTCGAGTTGGAACAGAGTGCGGACAGAAATAGATTACAAATTCTGCATCGAATACGCATCGGAAAACTGTTTGATTGGCTTTGTGAACAAGTATACGGACAAAAAGATATTTATACACTATTGAATATAAACATAATAATAGCAAATTAAATTAAAAAATCAGTCATAGTATAATAGCAATTTAAATTAAAAAATCAGTCATAGTAAAACCAGAATATGATTACGTTACTACAAAATACAAGAGTGAATAATATTTTACAATGAACACGAAAACAGAAATTCGGATAGAATAATGATATCTAGAAATAGTATTTGTTCGAGGATATAAAACAATTTTTTATTACATTTACCAATTTAAATTCAACAATGTATCCATGACATAACACATTACCTATTTCAGCAAATAATGAAGTTGACAAAAAATTAAATACATTACTAATAAGAAAAACATAAGAATATATCTCTAGAGATTCAGAATATTTGTGTAAATCCGAAATGCCAGTAAAATAATGTAAATGTAAGTAAACCAATAGAATTGGTCCACACATCTCATTGATGAGGTTTGAATCAAAACGACCTCTAAAAATCGAGTTTTAAGGGAAGAAGAAGAGAGCGTGAGAGAGAGAGAGAAAGCAACATCGACCAATGCTCTACTCTGCGCTTTAATTTGAACTTGTGCAGAGAGAGAAAAGGGCTCCGATTATAGATCCGATTCCTTTCCGGAGCTCCGATTTCGAGCTAGAGACTGAGATTAGTGATGAACGGAAGACAGAGATCTGGCGCAGCGGCGGTGCACCACCAGAGGCAGCTCTCCGATAACCTCCTCGATATGTCTTCCTCCAATGGCAGATGGCTCCAATCCACTGGTCTCCAGCATTTTCAATCATCCGCCAATGTAATCTCACAATCTGATCTTTTACATTTCAATATTTCATCGGGATTGATAATTTGGGATTGAACTGTTTGAAATTTTGAAATTTCTGGGTTTTTTTCAAAGTAAGATCTGTGTAGTTCAATGAGATTCTTGGATCTTTTAGATGGAAATTACCTGAGAGGTTATTTTCTCCGATCTGGTGTTTAATAAGTTGTTGTAAACTTTAAGTTTAGTGTATTTTGATTTTTGTGAGCTGATGGTGAGATTGTTAGCAGGATTATGGATACTATGCTGGTGGAGGACAAGGCGGCGGGCAAGGAACAAGAGGATACCAGAATGCTCAGAGAGGGTTTAATGGAGGAAATGAGTTTTTTGGGGAACCCACTACTCCTCAATACGGTGCTCGTCCTTCGAGCCAGAGAAAGAACACTGATGAATCTGAGTTTAGTCCTGGGCTCTTAGATCTGCATTCTTTTGATACTGAGCTTCTTCCTGAGGTAGGTGTATAGTATACTGTGCTTTTTGACTTTTTAGTGTCTCTCTACATATGCTAGTATCACAGTAGAGCTGCAATTCAAGTCTCTTTTTTTTGTACATTGTGTTTGAATGTTGGTGCTTTTTTGTGGACAATTATAAATTTTGATTGCTTGCCGGAAAAGTGGACTCTTCACACAGGACTTTTAAGTCATCTGACTATTTTTAGTATAAGAGTTACTGATTTTTCTGTGACCATATTATGGATATTTTCCTTTAATCAGTTTTTGGTAACCATAGACGAAACTTATAATAGAATCATATAACAGCGTCTGTTATTTGCTTCTCAGTTTAACATTAGATTATTACGTGAATTTTGTTGCTTTAGCCGTTATGGTCATATATTGTAGGCTTTTAACTTGGTATCTTGTCAGCAGATTCCAGTCACTAGCCAATTAGATGGCCCCTCAATGTTCAATCCTAGTCAAGTCCAAAGCTTCGAGGACTTTGAAGCTTACAACAAGCAGCCTAACCGTGGTCGTGTTTTGGCTGATAACTTGGCTGCTGAGAAGGAAAGGATGAATGCTGTTGCAAAGATTAAAGTTGTTGTACGTTTTCTTCCCTTACTTCAGTCCATAAATCGAATCACTTGAATTAGGTGATATCTCTGCCTTGTGCATTGTGAATAGTAATTAATATTTTGCTCCGTGATTGTTTGATAACAGGTGCGTAAGAGACCACTTAACAAAAAGGAATCTGCAAAAAACGAGGAAGACATTGTTGACACTCATTCCAATGGCTTAACAGTTCATGAAACTAAACTTAAGGTCAGTGGCTGATGATTTATGCTCATGCAATTTTGTCCGAGTCACCAGTATAGCTAGACATTTTGACTGATCATTAACTATTGCAGGTTGACTTAACAGCTTATGTGGAAAAGCATGAATTTGTGTTTGATGCTGTGCTAGATGAGGAAGTATCAAATGATGAGGTAAATGCTGGCTGTTTGAAAGTTCACAGGACTGACTATAAGCCTTCGTCTTACCTGATAATCAATTTGTTATATTATTTTCTGTAGGTTTACCGCGAGACAGTGGAGCCTGTTGTCCCTCTAATTTTTCAACGCATCAAAGCCACTTGTTTTGCATATGGGCAGACAGGTAAAGTTACTTTCTGAAAATCTGATAGGTTAATAGCAAGACCTTAGGTCCTAACACCTAAAGTATATGTCGTGTCTTCCTACACTTTTCCAACCTGTGCCTATAATAGCCTTTTTGAATTATTTGTGAACTTTGTATAAGACCAATAGGTGATAAATCAACATGGGCGTATCAAAAATTAATACCATTCTGCTTTACTATGCATTGACCCATTTTTTAGAATTATATATTCTTTATGTGAACCATTTTTTGTTTACTTTTGCCTCTCAGGTAGTGGTAAAACCTATACTATGAAGCCTTTGCCTCTTAAGGCTTCAAGGGATATCCTGAGGTTAATGCACCACACATACAGAAACCAAGGGTTTCAGTTGTTTGTCAGCTTCTTTGAGATCTACGGAGGAAAGCTATATGATCTCCTCAGTGAGAGGAAGTAAGTTGAAAGGCATCTCATGCTGTATTTTTTTCTTGACTGAAATGCCTATTTATGTAGCCTTAAAAAAAATTGACTTTTATAGGAAGCTATGTATGAGAGAGGATGGTAAGCAGCAAGTCTGCATCGTTGGTTTGCAAGAGTACAGAGTATCTGATACAGATGCAATTATGGAGCTTATTGAGAGAGGAAGTGCAACAAGAAGTACTGGAACTACTGGTGCAAATGAAGAATCCTCTCGCTCACATGCTATACTTCAGCTCGCTATAAAAAAATCAGCAGAGGGAAATCAGTCAAAGCCACCTCGCCTTGTTGGCAAGCTTTCTTTCATCGATCTTGCTGGAAGTGAACGTGGTGCAGACACAACAGACAACGACAAGCAGACAAGGTAACAGTTATACCATCTCTATTCCAGCCCCTGGTTAATTATTTGTGTGACATTCTTTAAAATGCTCAGTGTGAATATAGTTTCCGACTGTTTGCTTAGATATTTTATTCATGACACAGATTGGAAGGTGCGGAGATTAATAAGAGCTTACTCGCCTTAAAGGAGTGTATTAGAGCTCTGGATAATGATCAAGGTCACATCCCATTTAGAGGCAGTAAGTTGACTGAAGTTCTCAGGGACTCTTTCATGGGAAATTCTCGTACTGTAATGATATCTTGCATATCTCCAAGCTCTGGATCATGTGAGCACACCCTTAACACCTTAAGATACGCAGACAGGTTGGATTTACTAGCTCAGTGTACATATCTTTTTATTTATCTTTTTTGACGTACGTGCATCTCATAAGTTTTTATGTAAACTATGAACATTGTAGGGTTAAAAGTCTCTCGAAGGGAAATGGCTCTAAAAAGGATGTATCTTCCTCAATGGTAAACCTAAGGGAGTCCACAAAGGTTCCTTTGGCTTCTGCACTTCCTACGCCATCCAACTATGATGATGATGCCAATGAGATGTGGGCTGAAGAAAATGATGACTTTGACGCATCGGATTATGAGCAAGAGAAACAAATGTGGAAGAAAAACGTGAAGCAAGAGCCATCCTATAACAGTCTGGCACAGGAGAGGATCCCGAAACCTACCATTCCGATGAAGCCAAGAGAGATGCCGAGGCCAGATATAAAGAAGTCAAACTCCGATGACAATCTAAATGCACTTCTGCAGGTAACATTCAGCTAAAGCATTTTCCTTCAGGGGAAAATAAATGTTCATCTGTCTTTAAGACTTGATGCAAGAATCATTTCTCATGCATTTCTCAGGAAGAGGAAGACCTGGTAAATGCTCACCGTAAACAAGTCGAGGATACCATGAACATCGTGAAAGAGGTAGGAATTTTGTCAGTTTTGCCAAGCCTGATTTCAGTTCTCTCTTTTAATGCCTCTAAGTTCCCTTTTAATCACATGCGCAGGAGATGAATTTGCTGGTTGAAGCAGACCAACCCGGAAACCAGCTAGATGGTTACATTTCGAGACTGAACACAATTCTGTCTCAGAAGGCTGCAGGTATACTCCAACTACAGAACCGTCTTGCTCATTTCCAGAAACGCCTTAGGGAGCACAATGTATTGGTATCTACCACTGGGTACTGACCCCTCCTCGAGTAAATACCGGTCCTCCTTTTATCTCCTTATCTCGGGTTTCGCCCTTGTGCCCCCCTACTGCCGTGGACTGGAGATCAGAAGCATACCTATTTACAGCCTACCGAGAACATTACAGGGAAGAGTTATGGATGATTACAGAGTTTCTCATACTAAAAAGATATGCATTCTGTTCTTGATGCCGCAGTTTGAATTCTATCAGATTCTTGTAATGGATTTGTCGCAGAGAAGATGACATACCTATGTAATAATATTACAGTTGTGCTATTTATGAGCTTGGCTTGTGTTCTATACCATATTCTGTTACCCTATGGACCAATTGAAAACTTTGCAGGTTCTTAGGAATTTAGATTTCAAAGTATTGAAAGCTTCAATACTGAATCACCAAGAACAGTGCATCCCCAACGTTCACAGTACAGGTTCAAGATATTGTCAGAACTCAAAAGAGGACTCCATAAGTTCCTGAAACTGGGAAATAATTCACTTTTAAACGGTGTTGGTACACAAGCATGATTCATACAAACTAGACTTGTAATAAACCAAACAAATCAAGAATCTGGAAAGAAAAGAAACACTTGAAGAACTTCAGAGTGTTTATATGAGACAGGATGACGTCAAGAGTAAAGATCATTGAAGAACTTGTCCACAATGTTGATGTACACAGGACTTCTAAGACGAGAATAGTAGTGAAGCGCTTCTTCAACGTCAAGCTCTTGCTCTATATCTCCTGTCTCAATCATATACATCTCCTTAATNCGAAGAACTTCAGAGTGTTTATATGAGACAGGATGATGTCAAGAGTAAAGATCATTGAAGAACTTGTCCACAATGTTGATGTACACAGGACTTCTAAGACGTGAATAGTAATGAAGCGCTTCTTCAACGTCAAGCTCTTGCTCTATATCTCCTGTCTCAATCATATACATCTCCTTAATCTTCTTCTCCATTGTATCACAGTCTCTTGTTGAACGCGGAGAGCAAGCTTCTCCTTTCTTGTCTTGATATTGTTCTTGCTCTTGAGCCTTCTGCTCCAACTTTAATGTACCTCCAATGCTGTTTTCGAGATCAGACTCCCAGATATTGAGGAAACTCGCGTAGATATTGTCACCATCGAGCGAATTTGATCTGCAAAATATGCATGAGTAGTGAGTTCTTGGTCTAGGGAGNAAGCGAATTTGATCTGCAAAATATGCAGGAGAAGTGAGGCTTTGGTCTAGAGAGTTTCTTACCTGCTCGTAGAATGATTGACTTCAAACTGTGAAGTGTTCTGTGGAAGAAACTATTTGTTTTCTGAAACATCTCTCTTCACTGAAAATGATGTGTTCTTGTCGGTATATCAAATGCTCACTCACATATATACATAAATCATTTTTTAGTCAAAGCAATCGAATCATATCTATTATAAATGTTTTGATGTTACTTTAGTTTCATAGTATTTGTGATGTATCTTTAGTGTCTGTTACTCTAGCATCAAAAAGGCTAAAGGGAAAATTTGTCTTGTCCTGGAATGTTACTTTCCTCCTTTTTCATGTTTATTTGTGTCTTTTGATGATTTGAAGATCTTAAATTAAAGCTAACTAATATAGATTAAGACTAATTTTAGAACACTTGTTAAGAAAACCGATTTACCGTTGTATAAGATTCAAGGAACCGATTTACATAGTACTAAGTTCTGTGTAAAAAAAAAAGGAATAGTTCATGAGCTCGAGCTGCTCGACCATTGGTCTNCTTTGAGTCAAAGCAATCGAATCATATCTATTATAAATGTTTTGATGTTACTTTAGTTTCATAGGATTTGTGATGTATCTTTAGTGTCTGTTACTCTAGCATCAAAAAGGCTAAAGGGAAAATTTGTCTTGTCCTGGAATGTTACTTTCTCCTTTTTTCATGTTTATTTGTGTCTTTTGATGATTTGAAGATCTTAAATTAAAGCTAACTAATATAGATTAAGACTAGTTTTAGAACACTTGTTAAGAAAACCGATTTACCGTTGTATAAGATTCAAGGAACCGTAAGTTCTATGTAAAAAAAAAAGGAATAGTTCATGAGCTCGAGCTGCTCGACCATTGGTCTATTCATTTTTATTTTGTACTCGGAAATCCAGATTAGAAATGGTAATCTATCATTGGTCTAATGAAAAATGGTAAAATAACAATTTGTTTGAGAAGAATATATATATATATATATATTAAACATATTTAATATGTGTAGAAAGGAGATAGTTAACATGAAGAGAGTGTAAGTGTATAAGATATGTAAATGGTTACCGGTTAAAATAATTGGTTTTGTACGAATCATTTGAAAAAGAAGAGAGACTGTACAAGCTGCCTTGAAAACACTATTGTTTTCTTTGAAGAGTTGTAGCGTTGTACTCTAAAGCATGATTTAGCATTGATTAAGATGCAAAGCTAAAGCTTCTCTTATTCTGTCTTTGGACCTACCCACCAATCTTAATCTGAATTGATTTACACCATTTTTTTAATTTGTCAATACACCATGTTTTCACGTCAAAATGTTAAAGACAAAATTCAATCAACCATGTTATCATATAAAAATTTTAACGATAAGATTCTTTTTTTTGTCACAAAAGGTTAAGATTCAAAATGTTAATAATATTTTATGCGTTTACTACGATCAATGTTTTACTAAAAATCATCATATATTGTAGTTGCATCATAATCATGGGTGAACCTTCATTTAAAGCGCAACAATCATGTGTAGTGAATTTTACCAATTTTTTTGTTGTATCATGGAAGAAGTATTTTCTTGCCACCATAATACTGTTGATTATCTAGTATTGGAACCCAGTTTTTCAACTTTTAAACATCAATACTCAATCAACATAGCTTAGTTTTATGATAAAACGTAAGAATTTGATTAATCTGTTTGCATCTTTGTCTCCCATCTTTTTCTATTGGATATATGAATAGGTCTTTTATAAAACTCTGGAATAGATTTTCGGATGTCAAAATAAAATACTATAGATAGTATGTACATGATTTACTTTTTGTTATGTGACTAGATTAAGTTGAATATGAACTAAATGAGGTCCATTAACATGTGTTTTTTCTTTCTTTTTGTCCAAAACAAAAAGCGTTGAACTTCTCGATGGGCCATGAGATACTTTAATTTTAATGCAATTAAGCCCATTTCCGCCGAAACAGAAGAAACATAGGCCCATGAGTTTTAACTTGAACCCTAGAATGAAAAATCCGACCTATCATATAAATCGGCCGTCATAAAAGATTAGCTTCTTTCTTCTCTGAAGCCGAATCCTAGGGTTTTCTCGCACGCCAATTCGCTCCAATGGTAAACTCCATCTCTCTTGTTACTTTCTCTCCGACTGTAAGCCAAACCCATCTCTGATCTTGTTTGTGGAAACCTTTTGAGTACTACAGGGTAAGGGAACAGGAAGTTTCGGTAAGAGGAGGAACAAGAGTCACACTCTCTGTGTCAGATGTGGTCGTCGTAGTTTCCATCTCCAGAAGAGTCGCTGCTCTGCTTGCGCTTACCCTGCTGCTCGCAAGAGGACCTGTAAGCTTCTAAGACTCTTTCATTTTTTTTTCCGGTCTGTGTAGTTTTTTAGATTGAAATCGTGCAACTTTGTGAAACTAAGATGTGTTTAGTGTGTTCGTTATATATGTTTAGTGTTGCCCTTAGTAACATGATTGTATTTGAGCATCCTATGCGCTCGATGGATTGCTTGTCGAAATGAAGATAGTTTGAAATGATTACGGTTTGGAGTAGGACAGGCTTATCTGTTGCTCTATGTCTGTAATTTGACAGATTTTTTTGTCGGATAATTGTATGTCTGAAATGTTGAAACTTTGTCTGTTCTTATGTATGTCTGGGATTCAATTGATATGTGGGGGAAATTGTAGTTATTACATTTGGGAATTGGAGAAATGATTATGCATTTTGTGAGTAAACTCAATTTTGAAATACGTTGCTAATCCGGCTCTCGTTGGTTTGTAGACAACTGGAGTGTGAAGGCCATCAGGAGGAAGACTACAGGTACCGGAAGGATGAGGTATCTCCGCAATGTTCCCCGTCGCTTCAAGACCGGATTCAGAGAGGGTAATGTTATCTTCTTACATTGTTTCTAAAGCTTACTTTCTCATCCTGTGGAAGTGTAATGATTCTAATAGGTTCTCTTTGCACATTTCTTTGGTAAACATAGGTACTGAAGCCAAGCCAAGGAACAAGGTCGCAGCTTCAGCCTAAAAAGGCCACTGCGAGTAAATCACAGGAAGAAGTAAAGCTTAGCTCTAGTTTGAGACTACTATTCCTGTGTATCTGATACATCGTGTTTCGTTTTTTGTTTTTCATTATGCGAATTATAAAATTTTGGACTCCAGTTGAAATATCATCTTACATTTGCAACTTCTCTCTTTTAATTTTACATTTTGTTGTTTTGAAATGACATGATTTGATCACGCTCAACCAAATTTTATCACTTATATTTATACGAACTCCAAATGTAGTTGACAATAATAAATACGTCACGTTCCGAAAAAGAGTGGGTATTAAAAATGGAAGTAGAGGGTAAAACTGGTATTAAATAAAAAGTAGCGGAGGACTTAAAAATTGATCTCATTCCCTAATCGGGAAATACTAGAAACACCGTAACTTGCCCCTCTCCTCCTCTGCTTCTTCGTCGTCTCTCTCTCGCGCCGCAGATATCGTCTCCTGTATATATAATCTTATCCTCTCTCTATCTCTCTACCGAACAATTTGGTCACAGGTGAATTTCTCTATTCTCTTCTCAATTCGTGATTCGATCAATCAAAATCATCCCTAACCCGATTTGATCTCTTCCATTTATCCACAGATCTACGATGATTCGACTGAGAACATACGCAGGTCTTAGCTTTATAGCGACACTAGCCGTAATCTACCATGCCTTCAGCAGCAGAGGCCAATTCTACCCAGCAACAGTGTATCTCTCAACCTCCAAGATCAGTCTCGTGCTCCTCCTCAACATGTGCCTAGTCCTCATGCTTAGCCTCTGGCATTTCGTCAAATTCGTCTTCTTGGGATCACTCAGGGAAGCCGAAGTCGAGAGGCTAAATGAGCAAGCTTGGAGAGAGCTCATGGAAATTCTCTTTGCGATTACCATCTTTCGCCAGGATTTCTCTAGTGGGTTTCTTCCTCTTGTTGTTACGCTTCTTTTGATCAAGGCCTTGCATTGGCTTGCTCAGAAAAGGGTCGAGTATATTGAGACTACTCCTTCTGTGCCTAAGCTTGCTCATTTCAGGATCGTTTCTTTCATGGGGTTTCTGCTTGTTGTGGATAGTTTGTTTATGTATAGCTCTGTCAGGCATTTGATTAAGTCGAGGCAGGCTTCGGTTTCTCTCTTCTTCTCTTTTGAGTAAGTGGTGTTACGACCGGAGATGATCATAATGGTGTGTATATTGTGTAGATGATGATGAGTTTTTGTTGTTGTTGTAGGTATATGATCCTTGCGACGACTACTGTTGCGATTTTTGTCAAGTATGTTTTCTATGTCACTGATATGATGATGGATGGTCAGTGGGAGAAGAAACCGGTTTATACTTTCTATCTGGAGCTTATACGTGACCTGCTTCATTTGTCCATGTATATCTGCTTCTTCTTTGTCATATTCATGTAAGTTTTTCCATCTGGTTATGTTGTTTAGGGATTAATGATGCAGAATGAAACATCAGGAACATATAAGAGATACATAGACTGGTTGTACTCATTAATATTCTTATTTTCTGTTTAGGAACTATGGCGTGCCTTTGCACTTGTTACGGGAGCTCTATGAAACCTTCAGGAACTTCCAGATTCGTGTTTCTGATTACCTTCGTTATCGTAAGATCACGTCCAATATGAACGATAGGTTTCCTGATGCAACCCCCGAAGAACTAACTGCGTAAGTTTAAGTATATTTCATTTGTTTTGTTATGACTTCATTGAAAGCTGGCACAATGCTGTTTTTGCTCATCTGAATTTGGATGGCTCTTGGGAAATCTTATATCGTTGGTCCTTCATTTCTTTCTAATATGCAGAAGTGATGCCACGTGTATCATATGCCGTGAAGAAATGACAAGTGCCAAAAAGCTAATCTGTGGACACCTCTTTCATGTGCATTGTCTTCGATCATGGTTGGAGCGACAACAGACATGTCCTACTTGCAGAGCACTTGTTGTACCTCCTGAAAATGCAACTTCTGCAGCTGCTGGCCAACGCGGACTACATCAAGGTTCTCAACAAGGTACTGCACATGCAATGTTTCAATAAAACCATTTTTGTTTGTTTATGCACTATAAGTTGCCACTTTTAGTATCCTTTTGAGATTCTTAATATTTAGAGAGGAAACATTGATTAATTAGTCTGTAAAAATTGAAGCAGGTACTTCAAGCTCAGGTGCCCAGGGCTCTGAAACACAGTCGTCTACTGGTGCTTCTAATGATAGTGTGAGCAGGCACCACGCCAGACTTCAAGCAGCTGCTTCTGCAGCCGCCATGTACGGAAAGTCAATGGTTTATCCATCTGCAAACACAGTAGCATGGTATGTATTATCTGCCAGTCCTATGCTTGATTTTGAGTTGTAAAATTTGTAAGGTGATTTTGTTTTTTTGAATCATAACGTCATACCAAAGAACCTATGATTCTCTCCACATGGTCTAATCAAAATAATGAAATATTCAAATACGGTCCTTAGGAAACTTTAATGGATACACCTACAGTTTTAGTTTCAGCTTTCCTACTCTTACTTTCCATATCATTTTCTTTTTAGTCCCTCAACAACTTCCACAATGTACCACACATGGGATCTCTATACTTTGAATTTATGTTCTTCAGCTATCTTTTCTTAACTCCCTTCTATGTGCTAAAGAGAAGAAACTGACAGTTATGTTTTCCCTTGTGTTTAGGTCGCCCGGTCTTCCTGGTACAAAGCAAGGATCAAATGAACCACATCAAACCAGTCCGCCATTCTCTGTGCCATCTCAGGTTCCTCAACACAAACTTCCTGGTGAAAACTCTCTTGCCTACGCAAATGTCCCAGAGACGAAGCTGGAAGAGATGAGGAAATCTCTCGAGACCCACCTTGAGGTAATCTTATGCGAAACTCCAGCATCAATAGCTTTTTTTGGTCAACAATGCTTATATCAAGTATAAACTTTGTGGTGTAGATTTTGCGAAACCGACTTCATTTTCTGGAGAAGAACAAACCGGAATCCGCCGAGTCGACAAGCAACCCAGATAACAAAGGAAAGACGGTTGCAGATGCGTCAGAGTGAAAAACAAACTCAGTAATGGAAGAGAGACAGCAGAGCAGATAGAGAGAGAAAGGAGAAAAACTTTGTGGTTCTTCTTCTTCTCAGAAAGACAAAAACATCCCAAAACTGTACATGTTTTTATTCATTGTTAGTAGGATTAGACTGAAACATAAACAGTGTTGTTTTATAGTTCTTGGATTCATCACATTTTCAAATGAGACTCTCTATATGACTAATGTTCCAACTTTTTTTACTTTGGCATTCCATTATCTTATCAAACACACATGTCAGCCTCTGATTGGAAGGTTAGCTGCCGACATTGATTTTAATTGTAAATACATGAGCTTTTTAAAAAGATTACAAATTACAATATTAAAAATAAATATGGAGCGCTCTGATTGGGTGGCTCCGTAACCTTTATAGCGGAATATACTTTTTTGGTGACTCGTCTCCTCAAGAAGAAACAGAGAGACAAAACACACAAAATATTTATCTGCAGCATCAATGGCTTCTCGACGACGAGTGCTTCTCAAAGTCATTATTCTCGGAGACAGTGGGTAATTTTTCTACCTTGGAATACGCGTGTATCTTCTCTGAATATTCTCTCTTGATTCGTTGTTTTGATGGGACATTTTTGTGATTGTTTGTTTGTTTTTTTCTTCTTCTTTTTGGTTAGGGTTGGGAAGACGTCTTTGATGAATCAGTATGTATTCTTACACACTCGGATCTGAGATTCTGCTGTTATGATTTGGTGCTTGTCTTGATTTGTTTCTATCATTTTGATTAGGTTTGTGAATCGTAAATTTAGTAATCAGTACAAAGCTACCATTGGAGCCGATTTCTTGACCAAAGAGGTTCAAATCGACGACAGGTTGTTCACTTTGCAGGTAATAATCATGTGACCAAACACATACATTGTTGTTTAGTTTCTTGTTTTAGGTTGTCATTATATTGGATCTCTCAATTGTTTAGCTTATGTGTTTGTCTTTCAAGTATAAATCTCAAACTAGTGTTGGTCATGTCCCAAATGTTACATATAGGAATTTTAGTAATTTGTTTCTCATTAATGTAGATTTGGGATACTGCTGGACAAGAGAGGTTCCAAAGTCTGGGTGTTGCTTTCTACCGAGGTGCTGATTGTTGTGTTCTTGTGAATGATGTCAATGTCTTGAAGTCCTTTGAAAATCTTAACAACTGGAGGGAAGAGTTCTTGATCCAGGTACAATACTAACTCCCGTACTTATGGATCATCTTTGGAATATCTTCACTGATTTTATCATCTTTTATTCAATATGTCTATTAGGCTAGTCCTTCGGATCCTGAAAACTTCCCGTTCGTTGTGTTGGGGAACAAGACTGATGTTGACGGTGGAAAGAGTCGCGTGGTGAGATGTTTATTCCTTTCTCTCTGAAAGTTAGTTGTATGTAAGAGTTTTACTAATGCTAATGTATTGTTAATCAGGTTTCCGAGAAAAAAGCAAAGGCTTGGTGTGCGTCCAAAGGGAACATTCCTTACTTCGAGACATCTGCTAAAGAAGGATTCAATGTTGATGCAGCTTTCGAATGCATTGCCAAAAATGCTCTTAAGAATGAACCTGAAGAAGAAGTGTAAGTCCAACATTATAACTAAACACCTGAATCATCTCAACTATGAGTTTGCATTTCCATCGGATTTGAGTTATCGTTTCAAAAACCTCCGACTTATCTTGGGTTTGTTTGTTTCAATGCCTTGCAGGTATCTTCCTGACACCATTGATGTAGCTGGGGGTCGACAACAAAGATCAACCGGGTGTGAATGTTAAATTTATTTTGTTGCAAGGCTATATAAAAAAAAAAAGAACATGCGTTTTGCTTCTCCAATTGTATTTCCATCTCATCGATTACAGACTGAAGAACAAATTGGGTTACTGATTGTTAGAAGTTTTAGTTACTTTTTCTTTATTAATCTCTTCAATGCGTGGTAGATCTTCATTTTGCAAATTTTTACATTGATGTAATATAGATGAGAAGAAAAAAAAAATCAAATCCTAAGATTTTCATTTTTTATAAAACGGAGTTTTACAAGTGAAATCAATGGTAGAAGAAGAAGAGAACTAAAGCTATCCTTCACATTTCAACGGAGACAAGTTAACCTCTCTGCAGTTCTTGTAGCCAAAGCGGCTTTCCTCATTTCATATTTACTACTCCTTCCGTTTATTAAAGAGTGTCGTTTTGATTTTTTGCACACAAATTAATAAAACATATTAAAAATTCTGTTTTGCCCATAAATAATAAGTTATCGGTTCGTATTCTTCTTTGATTTGAGGTTAAATTAGGTATTTAGTATCAAAAGTTATTGGAAAATGAAAAACGACATTTTTTGTAAAACAAAAAAATAAATCTAAAACGAGAGTCTTTAAAAAACAACATAGGGAGTATGAATTTTTTGTTGTAGTAGTCCTACTTGGCTAAGTCCAAAAGTCCAATTTCACAAGAAGAGAACAAGTATAATAAATGGAGTGTGTTGAATAAAGAAGAAAGATAATAAATAAGACTATTCAACTTCTATGTTTTTTCTGGTAATAACTAAAGTTACATTATGATTTCTATCTTTCTCCTATCTGTTTATGTGTACTCTCCTCAAAAGTACCATTACAATTCTCCTGGTTTCAACAAACAACAAATTTGATTGATACATCAAATTACAGATGCTTCTACAACTCATCTTTAGCAGAGCGAGCCTTCGACTTCAACTCTTCGTTGATAAAAACAGCCATTTCTTTCGCGCTGGATTTAGTTGACAGCTTTAACTGCACAACACAACACAACGGTGTAAGAGAAAAGCTTCCTTGCAGAGAAAAAGGAACTGAAGAAATCAAATGGGAACCCTATCAAAATAGTATTTACCGGTTTCTCCTTTTCACCAGTTTTGTAAAGCAAGATTGTTGGATAATCATCAACCTGCATCAACAATCATGATCATATATATCTCCAATAATAATCAAATGAGAGGGATTTACATTCCTTTGAAGTTTTAAGATTGTTTTTGTACCTTTAACTTAGGATGCTCGTTTGCAGAAGCATCTATCCTTGCAAAGACGAGGTTCTCAAACCCTTTAAAGTGTTTCGACAATTTTTCAACCTGTTTGCTTATGGCCTCACAGTTAATACACCATGGTGTGTGCACCTGGTTCCATGATAATATACTCAATGTTACATCATTTTTTATTATTTCCTTTGATAAAAAGATTTGGTTAAGAGACGGGACTCAGTTTACAGACCTCAAGAAGAATGTTCTCTTGGCTCTTTAAGACCAGTTCATCAAAAGTCCTGCCTACCACAGCCACTACGGTTGAATTTTGCTGCAAATTTTGAAGAACCATTATTTAGTCACGTAATTAGATTACATGTAGAAGAGAATGTATTTTGTATACTCACATTTTCTGGAATTGGCTCTGACTTATAGTAAGGTGAAGCAGTTCCATGCGCAAGTCCTGAACAAAATTCCTACAGCAAAAATTTCAATATAGATATCACATCAATGAGTTTTCTAACATGTCCATAACGGAGGAGAAAAGTTCTGAGAAAGTTTGTACTTCTATATTGCTGGGGGATGGATCTGACTCAAGCAAAAACTTGGAGTTCAGCTTGTTGTCGAATGCAGCAACCTGTTAAAGAAATTGAGATTAATCACCGTAGCTTGTAGCTTTATTAGTAAATCAAGAAATAAGGTAAAAGTGCTTAATTGAGAAAACTTACTACAGTTTTCGATTTGTCTTCTATCCCGAATAAAGTCAAGAATGGCATTGCGAGGTTTTCATTGGATATATCGATGTGTATAAACATAAGCTGCATAGTATTAGCATAAACATACACATAAGAGAGGGTTTACTCATCTGGCCTTTAAGAGATTTGTATCGGAAATTACCTTTGATTTGAACTTTCTTGCAATATCTTCTAAAGGCTGAGCAAGATTTTCAAATTCATCAGTCTTTGAAAAGACCATAACCTAGCCAAGAATAATACCGCAACTGTATTAGCGAAACAACATAGCAACCAACCGAGAGAGAGCGAAATCTGGCACTGTTACAAGTTGAATGTCGAAATTTCTCACCTGAAGCTTGACTGGACTGGAGTAAACACGGACAGTGTTGGATTCAGTCAGTTTTGTGATCAACGGAAATTTGTTATTGTTCAGAAATTCCAAAACCTTCTCAGTTTGACAAGGTCCATCTGCATGACCGGTACAAAGGCACATTATTTGGACAGTTAATATATCACAGTAGAGTAAACTCGCATACCACAAAGCAAAACTGACCCCAAGAAAAAAAAAAACTTGCAAAGATATTTTCCAATTCCCACTGTCAATAGAGGGGAACTATATGATAATTACAGGAACTTTTATGCATCAGTAAGCTTACCGTATGTAGTGTACCTCTCAGCCTCACTTTTAACCAATCCAACAAACCCATTTTTGCTTTTATGGTCAGGGAAGAGAAGTTTCGCAACATCACTGCTGCTTGTTTCAACAAACTGGATCTCGTTATCTAACGTCGCAGCTTTCACAAATTCATCATGCTCCGGACCCTAAGCAAAACAACACATCAAAATCACATTCCACAAACCACACTCTTAACCAAACTAATCTACCGAATGATCAACATCTGAATACCTCCAACTTTTCGAATAGACCGACAATGAAAGTATGATACTTTTTCAGAAATACCAAAGCTTCATCAACTGTATCAAGCTTAACAGTTGGTACACCAGTCTTCTTCTGCACCCAGATCACTAAATCCTCTCTGAACACACACACAAAAAAAAAAAAAAACATTTTCAGAAACTTAGATAATCACTAAAAGACAACAAATCACTATAATATCCATTACCACTAGGAACAAAAAATCAAAATTTCCTTAGTCCCTATCATTACACCCAAATCAAAGCTCCTAAATCTCAGCTGAATAAACCCCAAATTAGATCCTCTAAGTCACCACATTGTCAACTCAAATCAAGTATCAAAATTTACTTAGTCCCTATCATCAAATCCTCTTCAGACATCACATGTCAACACGATCCTCAAATCTCAACACACCACAACTCATAATCACAATCACAACCACTAGGAACAAGAATCGAAACTTCCTTAGTCCCTATCATTACACCCAAATCAAACTCCTAAATCTCAGCTCAATAAACCCCAAATCAGACCCTCTAAGTCACCACATTGTCAACAAGATCCAAAACTCAAATCAAGTATCACATTGACAACGAGATCCTCAAATCTCAACACTTTAAAACTAAAAAATCAAGGCTTTTACAGAAACTCACGAGGTAAATCCACCAGTATAAGCCATCGAAGTCCCATTAACAAACAGAAGCAACGTCGGAAAACCCTTAATCTCCATCTCCGAAGCAGCTTTCGAATACCTCTCACCATCAATCTTGGCCATCAAAACCTTACTACCAATCTCCTTCAACACCGTCGCCGCCTCCGCAAATTTCGGCATCAACTCCGCACTCCTCGCGCACCAAGGAGCGTATCCCAACACCATCACGTACTCATTCCCATCGATCAACCGCTTCGTGTTGTCTCCGTTGAGTTCGAGCACGATCCTCTGCGCTTTACTCACCGTCTCCGCTTCGGATTGCTGATGATGATCCGGTCTCTCTTCTTGTAACTGGTCGTCGACGGCGAGTAGCTGCTCCAGATCGTCGAGGTCTTCATCGTCGGATCCGGGTTCAGATGCGGTGATTAGGGAAGAAGTGAGGAGGAAGGAGAGGAGGAGGAGGAAGGTGAAGATTGAGAATATGTAGATGGGTTTTGGTGGGAGAGACATGGTGGTTAATGGGTCGTCTTCGGATTTTGAAAAGGGGAGGAAGAAGAGAAGAAAGGAGAGATCGGAGGAATGAGTGTTAAAGTCGTCACCATGATTAACGGCGGGAGCTTTAGATAATGGAGATGGGATCGTTAAAACGGAAAGTAAATAAATTTGATTAATCCTTTTTAGATTTGACTAAAGAACTCAACTATTTTGAACAAAAATACTCTTCTCAAAATATATGAATCCATAAATTGTTGATTTTCTTAAAGAATGCATAAAAAAAACTAAAACTAAATTTATTAATTATTTGTTATATGTAAAAATATTAGTTAATAATAAAAATTCACTTATAACCTATTGTTTTGTGATAAAATTGTCACTATGTCACACTTTCATGAATTTCATTAATAAGTAAACACATGATTTTAATTAAGTTTGACAAAAGTTAAAAAAATATATATTAACCCAAAGTATAGATAAAATAAGAAATTATTACCAAAAGTATTGTGGTGGATCCGGGGGAAGAACTGTCATCATGAAATAGTTATCTGTAAGCGGTGTTTATTTGATATGTACCGTGTGGTGCGAAAAGAGCTACATTATGGGGTGTTCATTTGATCGAATAAAAAATCATATGTAATAGAGATTAGATTTGCAAAGGACAAATTTTTTTATTAATCGATAATCTAAAAATCCGTGTTTAAAGAAAAAAACCCAAAGTATAGAGCCTAAAATTAGTACGGATAACAAATTAATTAAATTGTTGGGGTTGTAACGGTGTAGCTTTCATGAATATTGAATAGATTCTTCAATAATCGTCGTTGTGGTTGTATCTGAGCAGCTTTTGTATCCGAGCAGCTGTAACGATGTCTCATGTTACTTACTCTTACACCTATAAGTATGAATCATTGTGACTTCCCGAACAGGAAGTTGGGCCTAAAACACAGCACCAAAACATCATGTCGCTATTTCGTACAACGTTCTGTTGTAATTTGGATGCATCTTGTATCCGGTTCCAACTCTTTTTTACTTGGAACACTATACAAAAGTTTTGTTTGTTCAAATCGATTTCGAGGACAGAGAGATGCTCTTTTGTTTAATTTTTGAGTCATGTGGATTTAAAATCCTGGTTCATCAGATTTAATTTTCTTTTCTCAAATCTAGGGTCTGGTTTTTCATATTACTATTACCAGTTATTGAACTGAAATTACCAATTTAAATTCCATTTGAAGCTATTCGAAAACTATATATATTTATATAGTATACCAAAGTATCCCATAAACATTTCGTGGAGAAGATGGAGAGAAAATTAGTAGGAAGTATATTATACTTACTTATTGACTTATTGAAGTCTATCAAAACCAATCCTTATATAGTCAGAAGCTTAACTCCATATCAGAATTGGTATATGAGCCTCTTCATCGTTATCTTATTCCTATCCATGAACGTCTGAAAACGACGTGGGACACACGTCCGATACATCTTTATCACCACTCTTATGACTCATCATCAAACCCTATTTTCTTACTGCTATTGTCCTAATAATTATCAGAACAGAACATAACAGAACCTTCACAGTGACTCTTTCGTCTCTTAGATTGTGACCCGAAAAAGAGTTTAAAGATAAGACTAACAAATAAAAATATATATATATCCAAACTCCCACAGCTCCTTAAGGTTAGACCCCAAGGCTAAAAGCCTAACACAAAGAGTGATCCTTTATCTATACAAAAGATTAGATCTTCTCTTCTTCTTCTTCTTCTTCTTCTTCTTCTTTGTGTCAAAAAGTTTTTTGAGACTTGAGAGGGATAATAATCAAAGATGTTGGAAGGGAAAGCTAAGGTGGAAGAGACAGACATGCCAAAGATGATGCAAATGCAAGCAATGAGCATTGCTTCTCAATCTCTCGATCTTTTTGATGTCTTAGACTGTGTACCCATTGCTGCTCACATCAAGAAGGTTTAGCTTCTTAATTCTTTGAGCAAGGTTCTAGAGTCTTGTGTTCTTCTCTTTTGCTGATTGGAATAGTTTTTAAAATCAGGAGTTTGATGAGAGATATGGAAGTGGATGGCAATGTGTGGTTGGATCCAAATTTGGATGTTTCTTCACACACTCTAAAGGAACTTTCATCTATTTTCACTTGGGGACCCTCGACTTCCTCATCTTCAAAGGCGCCACTCTTTAGTTTCAATATCACAAAAACCACATCCATGGTTTTCTCTTTTTGTTTGTTTTAGACTCAAAGTAGCTTCAATTTGTGTGTGTGAAATAAGAAGCTGTTTTTTTTTTTTTTGTTCTGTAAATAGATCTTGTTTCCAATAATTGTGAGATCTTTAGCTATATAATATGGTGTTGACAAAATAAAAAGCAGATGTTAAAAAAAATAGCAGTGTTAAAATTTAATTTAAGAATATAGTATTGCTAGAAAATGCTATAAATACAAGTACATAACATGTAATTAATGCTATGACCATGACAATTACTTTACTGGTCTCTGGACTCTCTGGTGTCTTTGGTGTCTATGTTGTGTTATCAACCGAGTTTGAAACTGGCAATGATGTATACTGATGACAAAATAAAACAAAATATGTTCTTAACAATAAAATCTCTTAAATTTTTAAATGTGGAATCCCATAATTACGTGTATACAATTTATAAATAGTAAAGCAAACAAGTAACATTTTATGTGATCTTCTAAATGTAAACACAACATCTCATAATATAAAAGTAAAATCCTAAATTTGTTTATAAAACTATAAATGAGAAACTATAGGGAATTTTTGGACAACGAATCCGTTAGTTAGTTAGTTGGAAATTAAACGAGACAAAAAGAGAAACAACAAAAAAACATGAAACAGACGTCAAAGTTTCAAGAAAAAAGCTATTCTGGATTTGCCATGCACTCGAGTATTATTATTACCACACGGTTTCGTTAGTTTTAAGAGTTAGTTTCTTAATTATCTAGCACAAAAACAACAATCACAGAACTCTTTCTGTTATGCCTCTCCCGCCTAAAAAACCATCTTCGTCTCAAGATGAGAAACCAGAAACCTTTAGAAACAGAGAAGCTCTCATTAGATTGAAGAATATTATGGAAATGGTAAAAGTGGTTGAGAAAGAAAAACAGAACTCATCATCTTCAAGGCATGCCAAGAAATGGAAGTCAGATTCTACCTTGAGAATTGTCGACGATCCAGATATTGATGATGGCATTGTTTTCAAGAAACCTGTGCCGATTTTTCAGCTTCGAACGCCTCAGGCTAAAGACCAGCCACCTCATTCGCGTGAAGCAACCGATGGTGAATCACAGGAAGAGTCAGGCAAGACTCTTTTTCTTAGATTTATGAAATTAGCTTGCGAGGTTTCTTGGGCCGCAAACCATGATTATATAATGAATTCTTGCATAATAAATTTAGGTCTCGTGTGTCATAAGTTAAGACTTGCAAATGGCAGATTCATTAGTCACCTATGCTATTGCATTTGAGGTTTCCTAGGGTTACAATGAGAGATCCATAACAGAATGAGTTATCTTCAGGTTTCTTGATATGCAAGTTAAAGCTCATGTTATTTTGCATTATACTTATGTTACAGGAAAAGAACAGATGAAAGAAAGGTTTGCAAAATTGCTACTAGGAGAAGACATGTCAGGAGGAGGTAAAGGTGTTTCATCAGCGTTAGCATTATCAAACGCAATCACAAATCTTTCAGCTTCTGCTTTTGGAGAACAACGGCGATTAGAGCCAATGTCCGAAGATAGAAAAGAACGTTGGAGAAGAGAAATCGGGTGGCTACTCTCTGTGACTGATCATATAGTTGAATTCTCTCCAACACAACAAATTAACAAGGATGGATCTTGCATAGAGGTTACACAAAACAGTCTAATTATAGTTTATGAGAGAGTTTTTGTTTCTGTTTAATTGTGTCTAAATTATGGACTGTCTTCTCTTGTAGGTAATGGCTACAAGACAGAGAACAGATCTTGTCTCCAACATCCCTGCTCTTAAGAAACTCGATGAGATGCTCCTAGTAAGTAAAAAAAAATAACTTGCCTCTTTGTATTATATCAACAACAAGATTTAAGGTTGTAAAATCTTTGAATTTTCTTATTACAGGAATGTCTTGATAAGTTCAGAGATCAGAATGAGTTCTATTACGTTACAACTGATTCTTCAGATATTGAAAACAGTAACAAATGGTGGCTTCCCACAGTGAAAGTTCCACCTAAAGGCTTATCTGATAAAGCAAAAAGGTTTCTATTGAGTCAGAGAGATTGTGTGAGCCAAGTGCTTAAATCCGCATTGGCCATAAACGCTCAAGTTCTATCTGAAATGGAGATCCCCGAAAGCTACATCGACTCGCTTCCCAAGGTATAAACCCTGAAATTTGAACTCTGAGAGCTACAAATACATCAAGAATCATCATTTTGATTCGGTATCCTTATCGATGTCTTATTATGCGTGGACTTAACAGAATGGGAAATCTACTCTTGGAGACACGATCTACAAAATGATAACAGTAGACATATTTGATGCAGAGCAATTCCTTCTTGAAATAGATTTATCATCTGAGCACAAGATTCTTGATCTAAAGAACAAGATTGAAGCGTCGCTTGTGATATGGAGGAGAAAGCTGGTGCAGAAAGACAACAGCAAGTCGTCTCCATGGAGTGGGAATTTGAGTATGGAGAAGAGACAATTAGAAGAAAGAGCCGAAACCGTCTTGCTTCTTATTAAACAAGGATATCCCGGGATCTCTCAATCCACACTTGACATCAGCAAGATTCAATTCAACAAAGTAAATAGATCACACAAAAATACACTAAATCACATTTAAAACATTTTATTTGTTTGTGTTATCTTTGTTAAAAATTCTGTTTCTGCAGGATATTGGATTAGCTATACTGGAGAGTTACTCGAGAGTACTTGAGAGCTTGGCGCACACGGTAATATCAAGAATAGAAGATGTTCTTGAAGCTGATCAGCTATCGCAGGACACTGGAATTGCGGTTTGCAAGAGATATATAGTGAAGGAAATCGAGAGTCCGAATACGGAAGAAGAACCAAATTACTGTCTTTTAGAGGAGAGACCGAAAAAGTCCAAGTCTACCATTTCACTCTCGGAGGTGATGCAATGGAGTATCGAAACTGAACAACCGAAGAAAGAAAAGAGCGATGCACCGTTCAAAGATTCAGGCAAGAAACTGTTGACGAGAGTGTCAAGCATGATCATGTCTAACAACAAAAAGACTAGTTCTTATCTTGAAACTCTTGGAAACACAAGAAGTCCTACCGCAGGACGATACTCTTGAAAATGAAAAGAAAAAAGAAAATTTATTTTGTAAAATTAGGGAGATAATGTAACAGAAAAGCAGAATATACAAAAAAAAACAAAACATTTATAAAGGATTTGAGTATTGAGATATGTTTCAGGAGGAAGAGAAAGTAACAACAAGCATGAATTTATTAAACTAGAGCTTGCCGCGAGGACCGAGCTTAGGTTTCTCCTGAGGACCTCTCTTGATTGGAAGAACATCGCCGGTGGACGATGCGCTGACATAAGTAAGCAATGAGCCTCCTCCAAGAATCAAGAACTTGAGGAGCAATCCTCTCTTTGTGAATGGTGCAGCGAATGTCTCAAAGAACTTGCTCTACAAGTAATCAAAGCAGAGGAGATGTTTTCACAACACTAGTTGGGTTACAAAGGACAATTTTAGGTTTTGGGATTAAAAACAAAACAACAAACAAACCTGGAGAGGGTTGTAAGGAGAAGGAGCATCAGAACCGTATAAGTCCCATTGACCTGTTGTGTTACCCAAATCTTCTAAGTCAAAGTATACACTTTTGTCTCCATACTTAGCCACCACACCACCAGCCCTATATAACACATTTAGACGAAAGAACATACTCAAGCTAATTGATCACAACTTCACACGAGAGGACAGTCCCAAAATTAAACCTATTTAGCATTTTCATCTCTATTTATAGTTTGATATACTTAAGATTTATTGGTTTCCAACTCAAAACTAATTAGACATGACTATATATTACTCTAAATCTAATACTAATTTTTTACTTGGGATTTCTAACATATAACACACATTCATGCCAGCAAAAATACATTAAAATTTTTACATTTCAGTGGATTTTTATGAAGTTATAAAGTATGAAACTGAATTTTAATCTGTAGTGTGGTTTTAGCAGATTTGAACATATATTAATAATTTACCGGATGGATTTAGGTTTGAAGCTAAGGCGGGAAGGCTTGATGGAGAGCTTGGCTCCGGCGAGAGAGCTGCCGCCGAGGCCCTTAACCGCGGTGGATGGTTTCACGGCGGCGACGGTTGCAAGAGACGCCATGAGCTTCTTCCAATACTAGTTTTTGGTGTGTGTGTAACAAATATGTGATATAGAATTTGTTTAGGAGATAGATTTTGATCTTCTTCTGACACGTGACTGATATTTCCGACTCGGAGATTTTCTTTTGCCATTGAGAAAATGCCATGTGGAATCTAGTAAGATAAGTCTATCTTCTTGACTTCTTATTTCGATTTCCTTTATTAAGTATGTCACAGGTTGGAGAAATATTTTGAGTCAAGTCACAAAAATATTGTAGGTGCTACAGGAAAACCCATATGGTATAAATCACAGAGGGAAATTTGCAAAAACCAACATCCACAAAACAACCTTCACATTCACTACAAAAATATTGACGGTCGTAGTGCAAAATGATTAGTTCTCTTGTATTTCAGAGTTACATATCGAGAGCAATTCTTTTAACTGAAATTTCTAAAAATATTATTTATTTTTAATACAAGACTATGGACCATGGATCTATAACCCGTTTTTATCTTAAAAAAATAAACAAAATCATTCACAAAACAGCTCTTCAATAAATAAAAAATATTACAAAATAATACATTTTATATAAGACACCTCCATTAACATCTTGACGGAGCTATCATGTGATAACATCTTGACGGAGCTATCATGTGATAATCTTGAGGTCTAATCATGTCTTATCTTTTAAAATACATCTTATAATATGTAAATTTTCCTTTTTGTCCTGCTAAACGATCTTTTTTATCAACGAACTTTAATTTTCCACAAATCTTGAACATATTTGATATTACTGTCTCGGTTGGAATAAGCCGAAAAAATAAAAAAAACACAAAACTAAAAACAAAGTTTGCATTAAATATTTTCTTGGCGAATAAGCCTAAAAGTTAAAGTACCTCTAGGCTCATTTTCCTCCTAGGATAAAGTACGCTTTGTGAGCAAGTACAAAGTACACCCACAAAGAGGGTCAACACAAAGTAAATTTTCAATCGGGTTGATAGGCTTTCCTCCAGATGAAAGGCAAGTCCAAAGCCATACTTCACTTACTTCGTAAAGTAGATGTTCCGATAAATCATCAACAATTAATCTTGAGGTTGTGCCAAGAGGCAAAATAAAACTACAAAAATAAAGTAAGGAGACATAATCCGATCGTAAAAGAGATAAGATATTAGCAAAATAAAAAACAACACAAGAGCTAAAGCATAATAACAAAAAAGAACCAGGATCCAAGCAAACATGGGGGACACACAAAAACAACTAAACAACAATAATGTAGTATCCAAAGACCCAATTTCGTGAAAAATTAAAATATACAAATATTCATTTACCTCATTTTTTTTTTCTAACAATCATATTTATTGAGCATTGGAAGATTATAATTTTTATAGCACATGCCATGGTATGTTACAAAACTTGGTTTGAATCTCTGGCATGTTTTGCTAAGGAAATAAAATCTCAAATCCATGAAAACTTAATGCTCATACTGCCTACAACTTAACCAAGAAGATCCATGTCCTAGGTTAAAGCATTCAATGCACTGACCTTGGACACAAACCAATCTAAAACAATTTAGAAGCATTGTAACAAACTTGAAACAGTGAATGAAGAGTACACAATAATCATCAGATGAGTTTCCTTTATGAGGCTCATCTTCATACTCGTACTTGCGAATCAAATTTAACACAGCCCCTCCTCCATTAATTAGGATGCTTCTCTCTGAAACCAAATTGTAGAATCTGGGTTAAGATGATAGGTCTTCTAGAGAGCAACCAGCGACATAAACTTCAATATTTGGCAAAGGAGATGATAACTATGAACAATCAATGTGTCTCTCCTTCAAGAAACCAGACCCTGCAATAATCTCAACTTCTCAATTCATATTCCACCTTTTCACGCTATACTTAGACTCCCGTGTAAAACCATTACTACCAGACATCTCAAGCGTTCCAGACAAAACCAGCTCATCTTTATCATAAACCTCAAACTTGACACTACCAAATAACCTGATATTATTTGTGCTAATAAATGTAGCCACCTCAGACTTCTTATCAACACGATCTTGCCTTTAATTGAGACAAAACTATTTCAGGGTACATACTCACACCATTAATCTCCAGAAGTGAATCTGGATCCAGAGGAATATGAGTGATTGTGAAAACCCCATGTGTTGAATCATCCACCTTGAAATTGCTGATTCTGACATAAAACACTCTCAAATCTACCCGAGGTATGCATCCTGAGGTAATTTTCAACCTGACATCCTTCATTAGTAATTTTTTTTCTAAAATGTATTAGTAATCAGCAACCCCAGGGGTTTGGCAGCGCAATGCGCGGGTGATAATAGATTATCTAATGGATTAAAATTATATATAGGATATTATAAATTGTTAAAAATAGTTTATATTCAACGTTTTAAAAAATAGATTACAAAAAGGAGATAATCTCCAAAATACCATCATTTGAAGTGGTAGTTTCAAAAATACCACTAAAAGTTTTATTTTAAAAAAATACCACTAAAAATTTTAATCTTCCAAAAATACCATAAAATTTGAATTAATTTTTTAACATTCAAAACTAAACACTAAACTCTAAAAACTAAACCTCAACCCTTCAAAACTAAACCCGAAATATAAAAGATTTAGAGCTCTTCTCTCTTATGTAGCATGTAGAATGTCACCAAAACTATATGAACCAAGTTATAAATCCAAAAAAATTAGTCTACAGAGAGTTAATAACCTAATCAAATATGCATGATTTTGTTATTTGTTAATTAAATATGCATGATTTCGTTATCGTTATTTATAATACTAAGTATCATCCTAATACATTTGCGTCATAATGCTACATTGACTCAACTTTTCTTCGCATGATGGACATATCAGGACATCTTCATTAGGTTCATGATCTAGTTTAGACTTTAACATAAGGATTTATATGTCGTTAGTATTTAGAATTTGCAAGTACAAAACAAAATCATCTTTGTGTTTGTTCGATCTATGTGATATATGAAACCATATCATTTAAAAGAAGAAAGACATTATCATTTAATCAAACAGATAGTGAAGACAAACCACAGCTTTATGTCCTTAAAGCTCTATAACACATAATTATTATTTAAAGAAAATATATACGTAAACAGATATCATAAGCATCATTTCACTTAGAATTCGTGAGCCACATAGTCTCGGATTGATCAGCAATCAGCCCTTTAGCTAAGCATTTTATATGATTACCTCTATCAAATTAATTTATTTGATATATCATCTTGTAAGAAATAGTATCAAGCTTTAAATAAATCCACAAACATATATACACGGAGAACTATATGAAGAGATGTTAGGCTAAAAATATAAATTTCACATACCATACATCTCCTAGTGTGACATTAAGGACATTGTTTTATTTCTTGGACACCTTCAAAATGCCTCTAACCAAATCAACTATGCCATCAAACAATGGAAATCAATACTCAAAATAAAAAGAGAACGCAAAGAAGTAATGTATTAGGAGTTTACCAAAAAACTTACAAATATTCATGTATAAATCAAAAGATCAGCGATCGGAGGATGACACGGTTTATAGACGGTGTCTTCATAACAAAAAACAAAGATGGAGATCATGCTCTGTGAACTTCTTTGCTTTTGTCTTAGTAGTAACTTGAAATTCCAATAATAGAATACCAATTTCTTTCACCAAATACGCCAGTGAATGAGTCTAAAATGTGAGTTCAGATAGTAGCAGCAATTCTATTTCTCTAGAACAAAGAAAATGGTTTTTTTTTTTTTATGTTTGAATCAGAAACGAAATTATAAAAATATAGACAAAGAGCAATGATTGAAAATTATGCAAAAATTACATCCATATCACCAAGGATCAACCATCTTCCACTTCCATAATAATCGAAGGACTCGATGAAATCGTTTAAAACTTGAACACAAATAGGTTCTTCCTTGAACAAATTGATAGTTTACCGAGACAGCAATATGGAGGCATGTTTGTTTTAGGATGAGCAGAGAAAGTAAAAGAGTATTAGAAATGATGAAAAGAAGGAAGATGGACAATTTAAGAGAATATTAGAGGTGTAAAAATAAATTATATACAATCCGCATGCTTTTGAAAAAGGGTATATTTACTATCAAATTTTTTTGGAAATAGTAAAAGCTGAAGTTTTGATTGATTTGAAAATAAAGCATAGCTCAGAATACATAGATATGTTCATGTCTAATATTGCTTAGTTTGGGCCATATAATAAAGTCTAAAAAATACATAGATATGATCAATACACAAACCTAAAAAGTAATCCCAATAACACCGACCCAAAATATCAAATTGATAATAAAATAATTATAGAAGAATTTGTATTCTGAATATTGTTAAATCAAAGTAAATAATAACAAAAAAAAAACTCATTAAACCATAATGTAAATATGTCCATGGGGTATAGAGCACATGCACCCATAATATTTTAGAAAGTTAATGTATGCTATGGTTAATTTTTGGTGTTGCAGCCAGAATATTTTAGATTTGGCCCCGATAATATTTAAAATTTTGTACCCATTGGTCTATTAGATAATGCTTAGAGAAAAGAATAGATAAAGTAGTTTTTTTAGCCAATTTAGTAGAACAAAAAAAGCCTAATTATAAAACCCATGTATATTTAACCTATTTTTATTTATTTTTATGATTTTCTTGGTACCCAAAACCGAATCGAAAATTGAATATCCTATAGTACTTAAGCTGTAAACCCGAAAATCTGATCCGAACCCGAACGGGTACATGAATGCCTGATATTAATTATTTAATATTTTTGCACGCAATTAACAATACTTCTGGATACGGCCCTTCTCATATCATTAGTGTTTAAGTCATATGATCATGAAGACTGCATCTCATTTAGTGGAGTTCATGAAATAGAAAACAAAGGGAAAATAATAATGGAAAAGTCAGAGATACAAACAGGGCAAACAAAGTATGAACAAAACATGAAACATAGAAAACAAAGAAAATCACCTTATACACAAGATGTGAACACAAAGTTGAATGATTTTAGTCCTTACTCCTTAATTAGTAATATACTTATAACCAATCATTGTGCAATTAGGAAGCTTGGGGTTTCTTAAATCACAGTAGTAAACTTTATGATCAGCTGAACCAAATGCTAAAGACCACTCTCATCCAATTCCCATGCATATGCACATGACCTAACATCCTAACAAAACAACATGTTACCTGTAACTTTGCATCTTTCTCATTCTTATGTGCATTTGCTTCTGAGATATTCTTCCCAATAGATGCAGTAGTCTCCCGAAAGTGTTGACCTAGTGGAATCAACATGCCCCATCTACAATCAGGTTGCTACCATTAGTAACAGCCTGGTGATAAAAAAGGAAAAAAAGAAAATATACACACAAACAAAACCCCAAAAAACTCAAAATATCAAGATTAAGTTAACTCAATGTGTGGTCCACAAGTCCGACACAATGTGGATTTTTATTATGGTCTTCTACTTTTGATATCTCTAGAGATTTCTGTTTCCCCAGTCAAAGACATCTTGTTCAAAGTACCACTAAGACTCTCCGACACCTCCATATTTTTGGACGAAGAATTTGTTGTATCATACATATCTACTTTTGCTTTTGGCAAACTTTTTCCTGATTTTATACCACAAAAGCCACAATTTGAAAACTGTTATTACCAATGTTATCATGTATACCTTTGGAGCTTGTTTCTGAACTATCTCCTCCTTTCTTTATAGAATTCTGTTTTGCGCTATCTTGCACCTCCTTCTGCCTCAGCCTAACATCACATGAGGTTCGTATGGTTGTATCAACATTAGCTTTAACAATATTCTTAGGTATTAAACCCCAAAAGATTTTCAAAATATATCAGTTAGAGTTAAGAACAAAATTCAAACAATAGAACACTTAAATTTTATCATTACATCACGAAACTAAATTGAAAACCAAATGTGGATACCTTTTGGACCAGCTTTCTCGAGGATTTTAGTCCATTGGAGACTAAATCCGCTGGCTATCTATATAACTTCAAAAAGAAAATGTCAGAACAATGCCAAGGCTGATTTCCTTTGTCAAGATAAATTCCTTGACTACCTATCAATGTAGTATAGCTAAGGATCGAATCCACAAATCCCAAAGTTTACACTATAGTCTAATAAATTATTTAACTTAACTAAGATAATAAAAAATGGGGGGGGGGCAGTTTGTATTCTAATTTTCCTACGGTTTAAATTCAATAAATAAAAAGGCGTTAGACCTAGGAAAAATCTTAGGAATTGTGAACAAATATTAGACATCTACTTGGTTTTAATTAAGAACAATCCTTGACTCAAACATAAACATATAATTGATCCACTTTCGTGGCATCCATCACTTTCCTAAGCAATCTAGATATCTAAACTCTCGCATGAATCTAGACTTTGCTAGGAAGCACTAAGAATGGGTTTGATAAGTCTACAATTTGCCTTAG